>PVIA01000196.1:398608-461894 GCA_004024845.1 Tonatia bakeri
CCACTGAAAACTTAGGTCATGTATCATATTTTTTTCTTTGAGACTTTTTAAGAAATATTACCTAAACATGTGGCTTGCTCAGTGTTTAATTGCAAGTTTTCATTCTTGGACTTTGAAAACAGGATTAAACGTTAGTATTTGTGTGAATCAGACTAAGTGGGGTTCCATTTTTACAACTGCTATACCTAGCCTTTGGATTTAGAAGTGAAAATAAAGTATCTCTGACTTTCTGTTACAATTTGATTGTCTCTGTCATTGAAAAGTTTTAGTATTAATCTTTTTCTAATAAAGGTATTGACTCTGAACTAGTCCCTTGTTTTAAATATAAGAGGTACACTGTAGCTAGAGGTGTTGGTGTACAGTTTTCCCTGGTTCTGTTTTCACAGAATTTCCAGTTTAAATGTTTTTAATAATGGTGCTTCAATTTGGGGTAGTTATGAATAAATTTGAATTTTGCTTTTAAATAGCAAAGATGGACAGTGAACTAGAATATATTTTTCCATCCCTGAAAGATATCTTTAGTAGAAAACTCAGAGTAGCCTTCTGGTGCGCACCACAATCCTCCAGCCGGGACAGTGATGTGGAAGAGCATTCGAGAACTTTTGACTCGTTTTTGGTCTTTAAATCTGTACCAATATTTCTTCTCCCTGATCTTGTCAGGTTACAAATGTGTGTATTTCTGTCAGGTGTGTAATACGTACAACAGGGGTTTTTAAAAGTAAACTAACGGTTAAGCAGATGGTTTTCCTGCTTTTGTCACATGTGGCAGATGTGGTAGCAAGTTTCTGCCGAGAGCCTCCTTTGTCAAAGATTGTGTAAAAGTGTTATCTCCAGCTACGTATATCATAGCAGTACTTTGTGATTTTTAGTTTTCAAGTACTGCCATCAGTTTGTAGGTAAAGAGATTGAGTGAGCGGGTTAAATGGCTTACCCAGGCCGTCTGGCTCCATGCTGGAGCCGGCACAGGGGATCTGGGCCTCGGCCTTGTTGCCCTTGCTGGCGTGTCCCCACGTGCACTCGGTAGGCACCCGTGAGCTGCCCCAGGGTTCGCTAAAATGCTCCACCCAATGCTGGAGAACAACGGAGCTGCCGGTCCAGAGGCTCTGGGAGGTGCTCCTGGGAGGGCAGTGCTGGTAGTTGGAGCGGAAGATGGAGCGAGTAGGCTGTCTCGGAGTCTGTCAGGGGTGGCCCGTGCGAAGAGGCAGAGGAGATGCAGAACCAGTCCCACACTCTCAGCCAGCTCCCAAGCACTGCTTTGTGCAGTTTGACAGGATCGTGGTTGTAGGGATAAAGAATTTAAAGTGATAACTTACCATATTCTATTACTAATTTTTAAGAAAAACAGAAGTTTACTGAAGTATTAAGGTACCAAATTATTAAGGTATTAAAACACCAGATTTATTCTGTTCTGCCTCATCTGGAATTACTAGCTAACTTATTTGAATGATGGACACAGTAAATCAGTTCATGAAAAGTCTTCATCTCTACAAACACTTTGATCAATATTGACGTTACGTGGGACTCGAGGGGGAGGCCTGGCTCCTTAAAGTGTCCGTGGTTCATGTCTGGTCTTAGTTGTGGAGATCTAGAGGTCAGGTCGCCCCCAACACCCAGAGTTTACCAGGCTCAGGAGGAAATGATTCTTAGTAATCAAATTCACAAGAATCCCACATAGGGAGGTTCTGTATAAAAAATACACATTTCTGCCTTGCAGACCTGGAAGTTGTTAGTTGGTTAATTCATATTTCCTTTTTGAAAAGCCTTTAAGGGGAGCCAGTTTTTATTAATCAGAAGACTACTTGATAAGATTGGAATCAAAACAGTTGGTTTCTTTTTATTTTGGAAAATTTAAGACATACACATAGTAGAACCGGGATCATTAACTTCTATTAAAACTCATCACCAGTAAGATGCAGTGGTCAGTCTTACGTCGGTAGTGTTTATCCCCGACCCCTATTATTTTCAGGTCTCAGACATACCACTTAATCTGTAAATATTTCAGCAAGTATCTCTGAAAGATACTGACTTAACAGTTCACTGAATAAAGGAAATGGGGTGAACTTTCAAGTGTCCAGTCACAAACTGGAGTCTGGTCTGGTAACTTGCTTCCTTTTGCTGTGCCTCTCGAGAGGATCCGGTCATTGAGCCCCCTGCTCTGGCATTCTCCCCGCCTCGGCACACCGTGTCCTGCCCTCTTGGTTAAGACTTTTCTCTTAAATCACAATGCAGTCACCTGTCAGTTTGAATTAAAACTCATTTCTTACCTTCTGGGGCTTGTAACCAACTAGCCAAGCTCCCAGTTTAGGTGTTGTGCCCTCTCTCTCCTTACACCGCCGCCCAGCAGCAGGCCTCGCTGGTCTCCTGTGCAGGTGGTGTCAGGGCAGCCGCCCGCGGCCGCGGCCCGAGAGCGCTTCGGCCACGTGCTCGTTGCAGTCAGCCATCTTCTGATTAAGTTTCCAGAGACGTTAGAATCGAACAATCTAGGACAGAAGTTTTGGGGCTTGTGTCCATTCTGTGGGTTTAAAAATACATTGTAGAAGAACTGTGTGAATGTTTTCAAACATTTTTTCTAAAATGCATGAAACGGAAAATATACTTGAGAATTTATTGTGTACATTTTCTGTGGAATGGAAATCATTCAGGTTTTCAAGTTTTAGTTTAGACTGATTTTTAGTTTATGAAAGAACCCCAGTTGACTACTTTTTTTAAAATTTGTATTAATATGCTTGTACATGGTTAAAAAAAGTAGAAAAATAAAATTTTTTTTTAAATTCTGGAAAAGAAGAATGCATCACTGGAAGTGTGTAGTGATCCCTGTCTTCCTTCTGCCCCTTCCGCTCCCTTTCCAGGGGCTGCGACTGTTAACTGTACTCTCTCAAGTGGCTGTCTGTGGGGAGGTGGGCCTCGGGGGCTGCAAGCATGTATGTGGCGCGGACTGGTTTTAGCGTGTGTGGCAGGGCACCGCACGTGCTGAGCACCGCGGCCGCACTCCTATCTTGAAACATAGCAGACACAAAGTACATTTCAAGTAAACCACCGAGAAGTAAATGTGCTTTCCATTGTTGCGTCAGATTTTTAATTTTTATTTTTGAAATGAAGTTTGAGAGTTTCATAGTTGATCTTTTTCTTCTTCCTCATGCACCCTGAGTGAGTCAGTTGTCAACAGACATGAGGATGTTGGGGACAGTGGGAAACTGACAGAAGTGGCTGTGCTGTCACTTCTTTCGTCCCCAGTACTCGAGAGAAGCTCGAGGGGTGGGGCGCACGTGTGTGCCAGGAGGTGGACGTAAAGTGCTGGGACAGCAGTGTTTGTCGTGGGAGGAACTGGAAAGACCCCAAGTGCTCATCAGCAGGCCACTGGGTCCACACCGTGCTGTGCTCCTGCAGTGGACTCCACGGAGGTCAGGCTCAGCGACGGCCGCACGTGGGAATGTGGATGAAACCTCTGGTCGGAAAGCGCGTCCCAGAAGAACACATGCACTAGGGCTCCGTTTCCGTGAAGGTCAAACCCAGGCTGTGTCTTCGTGGCCCATGGAAGACTCACGCACGGCGATGATGAACACGTTCATTGTCATCCTTGGCGCGGGGGGGGGGGCGGGGGGGGGAGGGCAGCCTGCAGGGGAGCTGGCGGCGGTGCTCCGCTGCTGCAGCCGGGGGCGGCTGCTGCTTTACTCTGCCTGCCTGCTTCTGTTCGTGTGCTCTTTCTTAATAAAATCTCAAGTTAAAGGGACAGGTGTTCGTGAAGGTAGTGCCTAATAAAGTGTTACACACAATGTATTTCATGGAATGAGCCCTCTTTCAATGTGTAAGTGGTTTAAATTCTAATGTGTTTTTTTCTAAGTGCAAACTTTAGGGTCTTAACTGTACTTTTAAAGCTGGAACGGCTTTCCACCTGGATGGAGTTTCCACTGGGCGTCAGCGGAGGGGCTGCTTCTCCTGTTCAGTCTCGAAGCAGCTCCCACGGAAGCCTTACTCTCGGGTCTGTGCTGGTCCCGGGAGGGGGCTGCCGGCGGTGAGGAGCTGTGCTCGGCCGCTGGTCGGCCAGCCTTCCCTTCGTTCCGCATGCGGTCACCTGGGCGCCTGCTCCTTTTGGCCTGTTCTTCTGGTGGGGGTAGCATGAAGTGCGAGATGTGCATCAGCTGGCAGCGGCCCTCTGACCCCAGACGGGTCTCCTTGGTGTGAGCCCAGGTCGTAGCTATCAGCTTGTGCAGACATCCCTGACTGCTGTGACTCCGGTGCCTGTCCCTGAAGGACCTCAGCTCTGAGTGACAGGTGATGTGAGCAGTTCCCAGTCAGTCACTCCACTGTGAGTTAACGGGGGAAAAGACCAAGAGTTCTAGATGTTTCCATATTTTATTTTAACTTAAGTTTGTGTTACAAAACTTTAGGGGTGTCCAACCTGTGTCCAGGATGGCTATAATTGTGGCCCGACACAAAATTGTAAATTTGCTTAAAATGTTGAGATTTCTTTGTGATTGCATGTTGCGATGTATTTAATGTGTGGCCCGAGACAATTCTGCCAGTGTGGCCCGGAGACACCAAAAGGTCGGACACCCTTGCAAGAGAGCATTCTGGTATTTGATTCATGCAGTGCCTTAAAAATCTTAAAATGACCCAGGCTGGTGTGGCTCCGTGGATTGAGTGTGGGCCTGCAAAGCAAATGGTCACCAGTTCGACCCACTCAGGGCACATGCCTGGGTTGCGGGCCAGGTGCCCTGTACGGGTTGCATGAGAGGCAACCACGCATTGATGCTTCTCTCCCTCCCTTCCCCTACAAAAATAAACCTTTTTTAAAAACCCATAAAGTGACAAACTTGCAGTGGAATTGCCCTTACTCAGGTTAGTTTTCAGTCTGGGTGAAGTGAAAACTAGAATTACTACTATTGAAGCACTTCACGTTTTCATTAAATCTGCAGCCTTAAGACTTCATTCATGTTTATTATAGAAAAGTATTTTGGCTCATGCTGTGTATAACAACTTGGAATTGGTTTTGAATTAGCCGATCCTTGCATTGATTGTATCGCTGCCCTTGGTGATCTCACTGTAATTAACTGCTAAGCAAAACCTGTGTAATGTTCTGCTAGAACTAAGCTTGGCTCTCAAAAGCAGTCTTTCAAATTCTGCCATGTTCACAGAAAGATAACCTAAAACCTCACTTTTGCACAATGATGATTTCAGGCTAATAATGTTACCAACCCTGAGCCCCTGCCTAACTTTTCAACATTGAAAATAGCTCCCGAAAGTGGCACTTGGGAGTTAACCCTTGTCCTTCTGCATCACGGTCCTCTGTACCACCGAGCGTGTGGAATTGGCTGGTGTTGGGCACCACTGTCCTTTTAAAAATGTGCCTTTATGTGAGGGTACACTCAGTGCACAGGAGCTCCAACTCTCAGAGGCCTGTGGAGGCTTTGCCCATTGTGTCCTCAGCCCGAGCATGTGGTAGAGTGGAGAGCTTGCCTTTGGATTTACTTCCCAAATCGTCTCACCGGGGCGACGGTTGAAAAACATACTGACTTTGAAGGAGGCCCATGGATCACTGTGGCTGGGCACTGCAGTTAAGAGCGTCACCCTGATTTGCCAAGTTGTGGGTTTGATTCCTGGTTCAGGTACATAACCAGAATCAACCAATGAATGTGTCAACTGGGCAATAAATGTCCCCCCCCCTTCCCCTCTAAAATCATTTTTTTTTTTTAAAGGGCCTTAAACACATACTGCAAAATTGCAGATTCAGGTCTCGGGTTCACTCATTACATTCCATGGAGTGGTACACACTCTGTGCTCACAGTATTTATTTAAAACTTCCACTCTCTGGCTCTGACTGGCGTGGCTCAGTGGGTTCAGCATTGTCCCACAAGTTGAGAGGGGTTTCTGGTTTGATTCCTGGTCAGGGCGCATGCCTGGGTTGCAGGTTCAGTAGGGTTGGGGCACGTGTGAGAAGCGGCAATCCAGGTTTCCCTCTCTCCTTTCTAAGTAACAAAAATAAAACTTCCACTCATTGGACGACTGGGTGAGACGTGTTCATGTGATGCCTTTGTGCCCCTTCCCCAACCTTAAATCTGAACTATCCGGAATTTGGAAATGAGGGGCGACCTGTTTCTTGAGCTGCAGGAGACAATAAACCATCGTGCCTGCCCAGAGTTCCACAGTCTACAGGGATAGGGTGTGGCCAGAATACTGCTATCTATGTTGAAGTGGGAGTTGTTTGCACTTGGGTTTCTAGAAGCTCCAACAAAACGTGTAGCTCTGTATCCTTAGAAGCCACTGTGCCAAGCTGCACTGCATTCCCATGTGGCTCCTACTTTGCCCCCCAGGGCTTCAAGGTGAGAAGCAGGCTCTGGGAAATGGTAATTCTCCGGTGTTTGGGGGCAGTGGTATAGAAAGAGTCTTCAAATTTACTGTCCTAAGAAGGAGTGATACTGACTGAAGGTGGAGAAAGCCATTGCTGAGTTTGGGTTTGCAACCTGGGGAGGGGCTGGAGACCTCACACGGGTGTCAGGTTTGGTATTGCCCGGATCAGTTGGCAGCTGTGCACTGGACCTTCCTGTATGTTCACCTGAAAAGGCGTTAGCGCAGGAAGGAGCTGAGCAGTCGGTGCTCTGCCAGATCTGCCAGTGGAACCAGGACAGTGATCTCCACTGCCTGCTCTGCAGCTCCTCCTCAGGGAAAAGCAGTAATTACTTTCGAGCTTGAGGAGTAATTTTCCTTAATCACAGCCCAAATCATCAAAAGGAGCTGAGACAGTATTTTTAAGTGGCACTTCACATTGGGAAGAAATATTTGTAATCTGTGTGCTTAGATTTCTACTTAAATATTTTCAGCACTGAGTGCTTTCTGTCCTCGCTTCTTCAGCAGCTACATAGAAGAGTTCCTTTATGAGAAGTTTCTGGAGGGGAGGGAAAGGGAGGAACACGACAGAGTACTCAGTGTCCATCCCCCAGTAGGTTGAAAGCCTACTCTGCAGAAGGCCATGTGCTAAATCTGGGAAATGATTCAAAGGACAAAACCCAGGTGGTCTCTGTCCTGGCATGTACAAGCTAACAGGAGTGACGCACCCATCAAGTGGCCCAAAGTATGCGTGGAACTACAATCGTGGTGTGGTGTGTTGTGGGCAAGACACACAACATGGTGAAAGCATGGGAGGGCATCCAGAAAGGAATCTGCAGGCCGGGGATTTGAACTGGCAGCACAAGGGCAAATCAGTTTGACTTGATTCAGAAGGAAGAGAAAGAGAAGAGCTTTCCAGGACCCAGGCAGGACCCCAAGTTGGGAGAGGCAGTGGCACTTTTGATGAAAGAAAGGTCCAGCGTGGCTGTAGGGACAGTGTCATGATGCAGGCAGCAGCTGGACAGTGGGAGAGCTGACCTGTGCTGTCCCATGAAATGAGATACTCTAGGTGTAAAATACACACTGGGTTTTGGTGTTTGGGTCAAGCAGGTACAAAATTAACCTGTTTTACTTTTTTAAAAAAATGTTTATTTTTAGAGGGGAGGAGGGAGGGAAAAGAGAGAGAAACTTTGACGAGAGAGACGTTGGTGAGTTGCTTCCCACACGCCCGCCCCCAACCAGGGACTGAGCCTACAGCCCAGGCCTGTGACCTGAGTGGGAATCAAAGCAGCGACCTTTCCCTTTGCGGAATGATGCCCAGCTGACAGCCATGCCGGTCAGGGCTGCTTTTACTTTTTTTTTTTTTTAAGACTTTTTTATTTAGGACACTCGGACAAGATGGAGGCATAGGTAGACACACTATGTCTCTTCGCACAACCAAAATAAGGACAACAATAATTTAGAAATAAAAAAACAACCAGAACTGACAGAAAACTGAACTGTATGGAAGTCCGACAACCAAGGAGTTAAGGAAGAAACACTCACCTGGACCTGCAGGGGGGCAGAGTTGGGCAGCCGGGTGGAGAGCAGCCGGGGCAAGGTGGCAGCTGGCAGACTGGGGAGGTGGCGGACTGGGGAGGGGCTCAGCACACAAGGCGGTTGGGGGACAGGGCGGTCCCACGTTCTCACACAGATAAACCAGGAGAAACGGGAGTGAGACAGACCGAGCAACCTAGGGTCCCAGCACCGGGAAATAAAGCCTCAAAACAGCGAGTGAAAACACCTGTGGGGGTTGAGGTTCCAGAAGAGATTCCCAGCCTCACAGGAGAGTTTGTTGGAGAGACCCACAGGGTCCTAGAATGTACACAGGCCTACCCACATGGGAATCAGCAGCAGAAGGGCCCAGTTTGCATGGGGGAAGCAGTGGAAGGGACTGAAATCTGGCAGAGAGCAGAGCAAATGCCATTGTTCCCTCTTGGGCCCCTTCCCTACATATAACGTCACAATGCAGCAACATGGGATGCCCCACCCTGGTGAACACCTAAGGCTCCGCCCTTCATATGTAACAGGTGTGTCAAAACAAAAAAAAAATGGCCTAAACGAAAGAACAGATCAAAGCTCCAGAGATAATACAACTAAGTGATGAAGAGATGGCCAATCTATCAGATGCACAGTTCAAAGCACTGGTGATCAGGAAGCTCACAGAATTGGTTGAATTTGGTTGCAAATTAGATGAAAAAATGAAGGCTATGCTAAGTGAAACAAAGGAAAATGCACAGGGAAACAACAGTGATGGGAAGGAAACCAGGACTCAAATCAATGGTGTGGACCAGAAGGAAGAAATAATCAAACAGAAAAGAATGAATAAACAAGAATTCAAAAAAATGAGAAGAGGCTTAGGAACCTCCAGGACATCTTTAAACGTTCCAACATCCGAATTATAGGGGTACCAGAAGGGGAAGAGGAAGAGCAACAAGTGGAAAACTTATCTGAACAAATAATAAAGGAGAACTTCCCCAATCTGGCAAAGGAAATAGACTTCCAGGAAGTCCAGGAAGCTCAGAGAGTCCCAAAGAAGTTGGACCCAAGGAGGAACACACCAAGGCACATCATAATTACATTAGTCAAGATTAAAATGAAGGAGAGAAACCTAGAAGCAACAAGAGATCAGCAGACAGTTACATACAAAGGAGTTCCCATCAGACTGTCAGCTGATTTCTCAAGAGACCTTACAGGCAAGAAGGGGCTGGAAAGAAGTATTCCAAGTCATGAAAGGCAAGGACCTAATCCCAGATTGCTCTATCCAGCAAAGCTTTCATTTAGAATGGAAGGACAGATAAGGTGCTTCTCAGATAAGGTCAAGTTAAAGGAGTTCATCATCACCAAGCCCTTATTATCTGAAATGTTAAAGGGACTTATCTAAGAAAAAGAAGATAAAAAACATGTACAGTAAAATGACAGCAAAATCATAATTATTAACAACCACACCTAAAACAAAAAGAAAAACTAAGCAAACAACTAGAACAGGAACAGAACCCCAGAAATGGAGATCACATGGAGGGTTAGCAACAGGGAAGTGGGAGGAGGAGAGAGAGGGAAAAGGCACAGAGAATAAGTAGCATAGATGGTAGGTAGAAGATAGACAGGGGGAGGGCTAGAATAGTATGGGAAATGTAGAAGCTGAAGAACTTTTAAGTATGGCACATGGACATGAACTAAAGTGGGGGGATGTGGGTGGGAGAGGGTGTGCAGGGTGGAGGGGAGTGAAGGGGGGAAATGGGACAACTGTAGAAGCATCATCAATAAACTATATTGAAAAAATATTTATTTATTTTTAGAGAGGCGGGGAGGGAGGGAGAACCCAGGGAGCTGGCCCGCAACCCAGGCATGTGCCCTGACTGGGAATCAAACCAGCAATCTTTTGATTTGCAGGCCAGTGCTCAATCCACTGAGCCTCACCAGCCAGGGCAGCTTTTATTTTTTTAATGTGACTGCTAGAAACGTTTGACTTACATACGTGGCTTACATCGTATATTTGTTGGAGAGCCTTGGTTGAAGTGAAAGGCTTGTGTCTTTATTCTAGAACAGCCCCAGGCTGTTAGGCAGGTTACAGCAAGGGGGCCGTGATGATCAGACTTGCATTTGGGGATTTTCTTTCAGAGTGTGTGTGTGTGTGTGTGTGTGTATGTGTGTGTGTGTGTGTGTGTATGTGTGTGTGTGTGTGTGTGTGTGTGTGTTTAACAAACAGAAACCTCACTGTCTTAAAAAAAAAAACAGCTGTGGGATGCACACATTCCAATTTTCAGACAATGAACTGGAGGTTTAAAGGTAACGTGACCTGTGAAGCCTGCTCCATTAGTAAATGGCAGGACCTGGGTGTGACCGTGGCCGGCTACACAGGTGGTGCAGCCCGGCACACAAGGAAAATGCAAAGTGGCTTTTCACAAGCCACCCCGCTCAACCCAGGCTGATGGCTGACCCCGAAGGCATTGCAGCCTCCCACACGTGAACTGGCCGGCACCTGGTGGGGGTGGGTGGGGGGTGGCGGGTGAGAAGCCCCCACCTTCCTGTGCCCAGGTGCCTCAGATGGCCCTGCCTTTCCTGCCTTGACTGCTCGACCCGCCGCTCTTGTGCAGGCTCTCTACCAGGGACCGGAGGTGACCGTGGGGTGAGGGATGCTGCTGGAGGTCACAGCAGTCGTGGGGTGGGGCGAGGACAGTGGGCTGGGCAGCGTCCACACACATGACTTTACTCACAGAACAAACTTAAGGATAAAATTGTTAAAAATGTTGAGACCTTGACCACAGAGCATCCGATCCCAAGTGCCAACGGTGGGGGGGGCCTTTTCGACTGTGGTGCCGACACCGGTGATATTCAACTTGGGCGCCGCAAGAATTTTTAAAACATGCGATACCCGACTGTTTAGTCAGGGGCACTGACCCCTTTGCCCTTGGATTGTCAAATAAAAAAAATGACAATAACCGTCCAGTGTGAATGAATCAAAATTATACCTTTTTTTTCGGTCAGATCAGCTGACCAAATATACATATTTGTGATGTGCCTGGAATTTTAGTCATTTGTGTCTGTCATGAGATGAAATGGTTGAAAACCACTGCCCTACATGTTGCTCTGATCGCGGGCCCATGACGCTGGTCCTGCTTCGGGCTCAAGGCATGCCTTTCCCGCGCTGCTGAATGCCTCCTCAGAAATGAGACACTCCTGCCCTGCTCAGCACCCCCAGAATGCAGGATCCTCAGAGTCTCGTCTTTGCCCCTCTGTCTGGGCCATGGAGGGGGCTCAGCCCCTGCAGCAGCTGGGCCTCAGCCCCCCAGAGACCCGGCACAACTGCCCCACCCTGCTGCTGCTCATCTGACACAGCCTCCCGCAGGCCTGGCCCACCTCGTTGAAGAGCATTTTACTCTCCGATTATGCTGTCAGATTAGGCTACCCTGTAGATGGACGGGGTCTCACAGAGCTCAGAAAGCATGCCCTCTGACCAAGCAGATTTGAATCTGAATTTTTTTGTCACCACTTAGAAGCAGGGACAACTCGGACAAGTTACTTAACCTGTCTGAGCCTTGGTTTTCTTTTCTTTTAAGATTTTATTTGTCTATTTTAGAGGAAGAGAGGGAGAGAAACATCAGTGTGTGGTTGCCTTTTGTACATCCCCTACTGGAGACCTGGCCAGCAACCGAGGCATGTGCCCTGCCTAGGAATCGAACCAGCGTCCGTTGGTTCACAGGCTGGCATTCAATCCACTGAGCCACACCAGCCATGGCTGAGCCTCAGTTTTCTGATCTGGAAATGGGAATAATAATCTGTACATCACAATAAAATGGAACAATTATAACAAAGCTGTAAGAAGAGTTATGTGACTGAGGCATTAGTAAGTAATGTAAGGGCTACCTGCACACAAGCACTGAGACTCCTTGGCAGGTGGGTCTGACAGCCAAGTCAGCTGAGTGAGTGACTGGTGGTGGGGGTGGGGAGCACGCTCCGTGTGGGTGCGCTGGACAAAGAAGGCAGTTCCTGTCGGGCAGGGCCAAGTGGCCCGGTGGGAGATTCCATCACACTCCTCAGAACGGCACGCAGTTTAAAACTTATGAACTGTTTATTTCTGGAATTTTCCGTTTCATACCTTGCAACACTGGTTGCCCAAATGTAACTGAAACCAAGGAAAGCAAAACAGTGGATCCAGAGGGAACTACTGTAGTTCCAGAACCGCTCGTTTGAAAGAAAAACAGGTTCACCACGTTTGTACACACGTGCATTTTTGGATTCTTCCTAATCCTTGTGCACACACACGTATACAAAACACCGACATGTTATATATAAAACATTAACATGTTATATATAAATATAAGTTTATATTTATGTTTAGAGACATGTCTTTCAACCCTTTCAGCCCTACTTTGCTCTCCTCTGTCCCCGGTAGGAAACTCATCGCCTAAGTTTCTGACTTATCCTTTCAATGTTTCTTTTTGCAAAATTAAACAGCGAGATGTATATTTTCTTAGTATTCCTGACTTACAGAAAGGTAATGCATCTTTGTACCCCACAACAGCACGAGCGTTCTGCAGGGTTTGGAGAAACTGCCTACATTCAGGTATTCAGCATGTTTCTACTAGGTTGCAACTACAAACAAAGCCGCAGTGGGTAACCGCGTGCCTGTGTATAACACATTTTTAATGGTGGGAGGTGTGTATTCTGGGTGAATTCCTACAAGCTGGATTGATGGGTCGAAAGGCAAACACGCTGATAGTCTTGTGCGTGCTACATTTCTCCCCGTTATTGTGCAGCCCTTTCGAGTTCCCAGCAGCCATGGATGAGAGCACGTGGTTCCCCACAGCCCCCCCCCCCGCCCCCCGCCAGAGAGTATGTGGTCAGGCTTTGTGATTTTTGCCCATCAGATAATAAGAGGTGGCGTGTTAGAAGGTAGGTTTTATTATTATTACGTAATAATAATATGGTGAGGCCAACCGGTCAGGATACAGCTGAGATTGGAAAGATAGTTTGTTGCTCACAGTTCCCGAGAGGAGGGGGACGTGGCAGGCCGCGTCATAGGGACCGTAGCAGGGAGCACTAGGGGCAGTCAGGAGGCAGAGGCAGTGAGGGAAATGCAGACGAGACCCTTTGTTTCACGGGAGAGTGGATGAGACAGCGTAATGGGCTAAGCAGGCCTAGCATTGGCTTGTCTGAATGGCATCCCTGGACTTGGGGTTACGTGAGCTGCCCCTCCTGGTCTGGCGCCGGCCCTGGGGCTGATCAGGGCAGGCTGATAGCAGCCCAGAGGGGAAGAGCTTTGTAGCCTGCCCTGTTTGAATTCTCTTATCATTTTAGCTTTATCATTTAGAATGCCTTTTTTTAGGTGTCGGGAGAAAATTCTTTACAGGTCTCTTGGGGCTTGGGGCAGAGACACAGGCCGTCTTTGGACTGTTTTTTTCTGGCATGTTTGCGCGGTGGAGGGCCTGGGAAGTCAGAGACTGAGTCTCTCTCCAGAGCAAAGGGCAGTGTGAGGAAGGTAATCTCTGTCTCTGGGGCAAAGGTCAGGCAGGCCTGCTGCCCATTACAAAAGATTCTGGTTTCCTAAGCTTGAAGTTCCTCCTCTGTAAGCTGTTTTATTATTATTCCTTTTTGCAAGTATTTGCACATATTACTTTGAAAGAAAGATAAAATACTTTTAATGGCTGAGGAAGGTAAGTGGTCCAGAAGGCAGCCCCATGGATGCCCTCCCCCCACCCCACACACCAATGTGGGGTGTGGAGAAGGCAGCTGAGAGCCCCTGGCGCCCCAGAAGCCAGGGTGTTGGGCCCACCCAGGCCTGGGGTTGCCATGAAGAGTGGGACTGAGACCCACCCTCTCTCCTGTCCCTGCGGCGAATGTAAAGGCAGGGAGCAGGCCAAAATAGCGTGGCGGCTTGCTCCTGGGAGGTAGGGCCGTGAACCTGCTGAATCGCACTCGGTCCTTAGCCCGCCCTCATGAGCACGTGGGCTGATCAACGAAGAGAAATCCACACTGGCCTCTAGGACTGGAGGCCCAGCTACAAGTCCAGTTTGGCTCCGTAAAAAAGAGGGCAACTCGGGGTGGGGGGGCGTGGGGGTTGGAGGAAGAGTCCTTCTCTGGTAGGTGCAAGCGTGGGGCCGTTGGCAGTTTGCTGAATTTCTCCCTGCGCCTCGGTTTCTTCATAATGACACCTTCTAGGACGATTCAAGGATGGAATGTACAAAACAGTGCTCTGTGAAGTAAAACTGTACCTGTCGGCTATCGTCATTGCTCGCTCGAATCCTGGTGGCCTTAGAGCAGCCTATTCCGAGGAGGAACTCGGGCGACCACTAGGGGGCGGGAGAGGACGGGGGGGGGGGGCTTCCGTTTCTTCAGGGACAAGCCTTTTACCAAAGTCCTTTCACGCGCTTGCCTCGCCTTCCCTCACCTGTTTTTTTGTTTCCTTCTTGCCACAGAGGGGAGGGAGTTGGGCGAGGCAGGGTGGGGTGCTCTTGTAGCCATATAATTTTTTTGTTTGGTTTTGGACTCAGCACAGACATGCTGACGGTCGACCACATTATGGTGCTTGAACTACAAGGGTAGGCCCAAGAGCAATCGGGGTGGTTGCGCGCACTGGGGATTTGAATTGAGGATGAAGGGAGCAAAGGCGAGTCCAAGAGCTTAACTTGGGCTGGCAGATGAGCTGTGTGTCACAGAGCCACGCCCCTACAAAATTTAAGCAGGAAAGAGAATACCATCCACTGGGCCCCTCCCGTTGTTATTGCAGCTGGTTTTGTTGCTCCCGGGTTGGGAGAATCTTCCTCACCCAGGAGATTCAGGCAGACAGGCAGCTGGGAAGGGCCCTTTGCTGAGTCCCATCACCTGCCCTTTGAACTCTGCTACTTTGAACTCTGATTCTTCCTGCCCTGCCTCCTTTCTTCCCATCTGAATCTATGAGCTTGTTGGTGTTATGGTATTTGTTGTTTTTTTTTTATTTATAAAGTAATATAATGTTACTGGTAAAAAAAAAAAAGTCAAATCCTCAAAAGCCTGGAAGATAGAAAATGAAGTTCTCACCTTGTTTGGTGTGGCCCAGTGGGTTTAGTGCCAGCCTGCAAACCTGCAAAGGGTCACCAGCTTGATTCCCAGTCCGGGCACACGCCTGGTTGCAGGTCAGGTCTCCAGTTAGGGGGCACAGGAGAGGCAACTGATAGATGTATCTCTTGCACATCAATGTTTCTCTCCCTCTCTTTCTCCCTCCCTCCCCCTCTCTCTAAAAAAATAAATAAATAAAATAAAAGAAGAAAATGCAGTTCTCCTGGTCCCCTCCCAGGAGTCCCTGGAGTACCCACCGTGGCAGGGGCCTCTTCTGCCCATTCCCTGCTGTGCCCAGCACTAAAATAGAGTAACACCTGGCACACAGGTGCCCAGTGTTTGCTGAATGGATGAAAGAATGACGTGTGGATAAGCAGTTTTGTATGACTTTTCTGATACCTTTTTAAATGTGTGTATGTGTTCACCAGCATAAATATATTCAGAAAAATATGGGATCATGGTGTAAATGTGCTTCTGAACTTCCTTTTCAATTGGGGGGCTCCATGTTAATTTGCACCAGGATTTCTCAACGTCAGCACTATTGCTATTCAGGGCCTTTGCTATTCAAGGGTGTTGGGCAGCATCCCAGATCTCTACCCACTAGATGCCAGGTGCATCCCCATCATACGACAATAAAAATGTCTCCAAATGTTGTTAAATGTCCCTCTCACATGCCTCCAACTGGGAACTCGCAACCCAGACATGTGCCCTGACTGGGAATCAAACCGACGACCCTTTGGTTCGCAGGCTGGCGCTCAGTCCACTGAGTCATACCAGCCAGGGCAATAACAGCTTTATTAAAATGTAATTCATGTGCACAAAGTGTAGGATTCAGTGGTTTTTAGCCTACTTACACTATTGTGCCCCGAGACCACTGTCTTGCAGCAGAACATCTCCATCGCTCCAAAAAGACACCCTGTCCTCACTAGCCACCACCCCTCACTCTCCCTTCCAGGCCCTGGCAACCACTAATCTACTTTCTGCCTCTATGGCTTTGCTTATGCTGGACATTTCTTATCAGTGGAATCGTGCCACGTGTGGCTTTCGTGTCTGGCTCCTTTCACTCGGCACAATGTTTTCAGGGTTTATCCACGTTGTAGCATGTATCATCCTTCTTTCCTTTTAATTCCCAAGTAACTCCATCTCAAGGACATGCCACACTTTATTTATGCATTCATCAGTTAGTGGATATTTGGGTTGTTTCCACTTTGGGGTTGCTATGAATTATGCTACTATGAACAAGTACAAGTTTCTTATCCTTGTACAAGGGTTTGTGTGGATTCGTGTGTTCTCACTTCTCTTGAGTGTACATATAGGAGTAGAATGCCCAGGTCATAGGGTAACTGTGTATAATATTTTGAGGACTCGCCAAACTTCTCTAAAGTGGCTGCAGCATTTCATAATCTTACTAACAATGAATAAGGGTTCCAGTGTATTCATAGCCTCCCCCGTATTTGTTAGTACCTGTCTTTTTAAAAAGATTTTATTTATTTTTAGAGAGAGGGGAAGGAAAAGAGAAAGAGAGGGAGAGAAACATCAATGTCTGGTTGCCTCTCGCACGCCCCCTAATGGGGAGCTGGCCTGCAATCCACACATGTGCCCTGACTGGGAATTGAACTTGCAACTCCTTGGTTCACGGGCCTGAGCTCAGTCCACTGAGTGACACCAGCCAGGACAGTACCTGTCTTTTTAATTTGAGCCATCCTAGTGGGTGTAGAGTGGTCTCTCATTGTGGCTCTGAATTTCCCCAATGACTAATAATATTGAGCATATTTTCATGTACTGATAGGATTTGTGTATCTTTTTTGGAGAAATGTCAACTCAAATCCTTTGCCCATTTTAAAATTGGGTTATTTGTCTTTTTACTGTTGATTTGTAAGAGATTGTTTTTACATATTGTGATACAAGTCCTGATCAGGTAGATGACTTGCAAATATTTTCTTCCATTCTATGTGTTGCCTTTTTACTTGCTTGTTGTACATGTTTTTATATTATTTGGTGCACATTTTGTCTTCTGAGGTTTTGAATAAGATGAAGATTAAAAGATGTCCTGGTAATTAAGAGTTTTGAGATCTTCTCTGTCCCACATAATTTTTCCTGAGTTTCTGAAGTCACCTTTTTTTTTATCTTTTTTTTTTTTAAAGATTTTTTTTATTTATTTTTAGAGAGGGAAGGGAGAGAGGGAGGGGGGGGAGAGAGAAAGAGAGAGAGATCAATGTGCGGTTGCTGGGAGACATGGCCTGCAACCTAGGCATGTGCCCTGACTGGGAATCGAACCTGCGATGCCTGGTTCGCAGCCCGCGCTCAATCCACTGAGCTATACCAGCCAGGGCCTTTTTTTTTTTAATCTTTAATTCAGCTTTGATCTTCAGGTCATGACCTCAGTTTTCCTTTGGTTCCCATATGCCTGTGTATCTTTGCCCATTTTTAACTGTATACCATTGTTTCCTGTATGTCTCTCCTAAGCATTTGGCCACCGCTCAGTGAAGGTCCATTTCCTTCCTTCTCTCTCTCCTGATGGAACACTCCTTCCCAGAAAGGACCCTGCTGGAGTAGTCTCTGCTGTCCCGGGGGTGAGCTCCGGAGTTGGGACCGCACACCACACGGGGCCCCTCCCATCTCAGCACACCTCTGAGTTTTGCATTTTTCCATCTGGGGCTCTTGGCGAAGCTGAGCAGAGCCCCTGAGCTGTCATTCTCCCCATGTCCACCAGAGGCCGCCTCGCCCCTGTCTGAGTTACCTCCAGAACCTGCACTTCAGTTAATCTCCTTGGCGAAACCTCCCATCTCTCCCAACACCACCTTCGGGTTTAAAGCCCCAGAGCAGTATTCCGGTTTACCCAAGGAGCCCGTCCGTCTTTGCAGTCACCGCGAATTGAGCTGTGGGACATCAGCTCAGGGCACCCCGGTGCCCCTATTCAATACCTCTGTGCCTCAGTTTCCTCGTCTACAGAATGGAAATAATTTTCCATCTAGTTCAGGGACAATATAATTAGTGTTTAGTTTGGCACCTGGCCCACAAGCAAGGCTTTACCGCGGCTCCAAGGCCCTGTAGTGTCTCACTCCACAACTCTCCTGAAAGCTGTCCAGGCCCCAAGAAGACCTGTCTCCCCTCTCTTCTCTTGGGCAATGATGATAGCAGGGTTCCTTGGGCTGGGAGTCTTTCAAAGCAGGTACAAATTTCACAGGCCTCAGAGCCAGATGTGTGGACATTTGCCATAATTGATTTTCATCCCCATCTGAATTTGCCTGTTGCATGGTGCGGGGACATGCTCTGACAGAACTCAGGGTTTCCTCCGTCAGGGCTCGCTTTGCCCGCCTTTCTCCCCCGCGTTCCAGCTAGCGCTGGCCGTAGGGAGAGGGCTCCTGCTCTTGGTCACTCTCACGTTCTCTGCTGGCTTCTGCACTGATGGTCTCTGGCCTCACTGGCCATTATTTGCTGGCGCCTGTCCATGTCAGAGTCCACCCCACTGTGCCCACACCTGCCAGCACTCACCCAGAGGGCCTCTCGGCCATCCAGCCTCCTTTTTTGCATCATCCCTACTGTCCTCCACCTCTTCTCGCCCCAGAACCCTCTCCCAGATATTTCTTTTTCTAAAGATTTTATTTGTTTATTTTAGAGAGAGGAGAAGGGAGGGAGAAAGAGAGGGAGAGTTCGAGAAACGCTGATGGTTGCCTCTCACACACCCCCAACTGGGGACTGGGCCCACAACCCAGGCACATGTCCTGATGGGGAATTGAACCAGCAACCCTTTGCTTTACAGGCGGGTGCTCAATCCACTGAGTCTCACCAGCCAGGGCTCTCAGACAGTTCTCTAGGAAACTTGGGGGAGGGGCTGTCTCAGGCCCTCTCTGGCCAGATAAGCCACGCTACCACCTCTGCTTTACATGTAAACACATGGAGGGTATGCCAAGAGGGTGACCCTACACACCCTCACCCAGGAAGCAGCCTCTCTGATCTTTCCGGTGCCCCCTTTCCAGCCCGGGGAATGGGATGGGAGGTGGCAAGAGAATGCTCTCGCATGCTTCCTACTTTTACTGAGGCAAAGACCTCAACTTGGAGCTCAGTGTTGCAGACCTAGCTCCTCTTGCTTCTCCATTTCTCCTGACACAGCTCTGCTCGTTCCCGGGGACGTCTCTGACGCCGTCTGTGTCGGGGTAGGGAGGGATGATGGCGTTCCAGGAAGGAACTCGGTGATGTTTCCAGATCTCAGCCGGCCACACCTTTTCCCCTGCTCCTGGGCGCTCTGAGTGCAGGGTGACTCACAGCCATGGTACCACCCCAGGGAAGCTCTGGGCTCTTGCTAATGTGTGGGGTGGGGCCGAGGTGTTCTGAGGGCTGGGGCTCGGCCCGTGGGAGGGAAGACGAGTCAGTTCCTGGTTGCAAACAACAGAAAACAACTCCAGTTAACGACTGCCCGAAAGGAATTTTCTGGAAGGATAGGTGGCCCACAGAATCACAGGGTAAGCTTAGCCAGACAGACTCATCCACTGGGCAAGAACCTGAGAGCTGGGAGTTAGGACCGCAGGCAGGGATGAGTGAGGCTGGGCCTGCTGACATCACTGCCACAGCTGCCCCCTGTGGTACCTGCTGGGCCCCTGACACCAGAGGAGTGACATCTCACGGTCCCAGCTTCTCTGTGACCCTCCCTCAGTGTCAAAGCCCTGGGCAGATTGGGCCCAGGTTGAGTGTGGAGCTCTCTGCAGGGCTCTGGGAGAGGGAGTCTGGCCGGGGTAGGTCGGAAACTGCCTCCCGCCATCTAGGGATTCAGCCCCTCCCATGGGTGTTTGGATGCTAAGCAACCAAAAACAACAAACGTCTTTCTCACATTTTCCTGAACATGCATTTGCCGGAGGCAGTTTCAAACCTGCCTCATCGAGGCGGTCTGGTACCTGAAGTGCTGCTTACGTATTTCACTGGAAGAGCTTGCAAAGCACAGTGAAGTCATGTAAACAGACTAAGTGCTTCTAGATACTTCTCGCACCAGCCTTCTTTCCACTGCTGGCATTTGATCACTCGGTGTGCCAGGCGCTGAGCTCAGTGCTTCAAATCAGTGATCTCGTTGGGTCACGCCCTTGAAGTGACCGGTATTTTTCTGAGGAGGAAACTGAGGCTGGATGGCTCGGTTGCTTTCCCAGTTCATTACAGGGAAGACTTGAACTCAGGCAGCCTGTCCCCGGACCTTGGCCAGAAAGGGGCCCTGCTCTCTGGTAACCCAGTGAGGACAGACATTCAATGCTGATGGCAGACGCGGGACAGGTCCATTGTTGCAGTGAGCACTGGAGAGGGAAGGGGCGGGGTAGTCAGAGAGGCGCAACAGAGAGGACCGTCTAAGGGGCGAGGGGCGCGAGGGTCCCAGGAAGTTCCCTTTGGGTTCTTCTCCTGGTGTGAAGGGAGGGTGGCAGCCAGAGGGGTGAGGCCACTCAGATTAGATTTTCGAAAGGCTACTCGGAGGGGAAGTGGGGAGCCGCACTAGGAGGTCGCTGGGGTCGTCAAGAAGAGAGTTGGTGGCAGCGATGGGGGCGTGGGCGTGGGAAGTGGTTAGTCAGGAGATACCGTGGGGGTGGACCCGAAAGGGGTGCGCTGGAGGACAAGGAGGCAGGAGTGGAGGGTAGCCGGCGTGTTGGCGTGAACAAGCAAACCAACGGAACTGCTATTTGCTTAGGTGGAAGCGTTCACTGCGGGGCTCGGTTTTAGACCAAGTCCTCCAGGAGGAGAGGGTCTTTGCAACCCGGGGGAGCTGAGGAGGCTTGAGGGGCCCCACCTTCCACCATGTGGGGGAAGCAAGAGGCTGTCAGAGTGTTGCTCACCACTTCATTCATTCATTCATTCATTCATTCATTCATTCATTCATTCAGCAATGTGTGAGTGTCAAGGATAAGCCAGACATGTGTCTGGATGCTGGAGAAACAGTGGAGAAGAGAGGCAATGTCGCCCTCTGACTTGGCACCTCACCTTCTAGAGCGGGAGACAGGTGACAAAGAAGCAAACATGTCAGTGACGAGACCATTTCAGTGAAGGATGTGTTACGAGGGAGCACTGGGGAGTGGTGGGGAGCAACTGGGGGGTCACGACGGGGCAGGATGGCCACCAAGCAACCCCAAGGACCAAACCCAGACTCCCCAGAAGGCCCCCAGCCTGGTTTGGTTTCTTTTTGTCCCCCAAAGTGGCTGCGGTGTCATCAGGAGGGGTGGGAGGAAGAGCGGACCCACAGTGACCTTCAGGGGTCTCAGGGGTCTCTGGGCTTTGCCTCATACGAGTCTCTGGAGGCAGGCTGCCTGTGTGAGGTGGCCCCATTCTCAGGCTCGGGGACCGAGGGGTCTCCGACAGATAGGACTGGCGGAAGGGGGCAGAGTCCCTCTCCGAGGGCATGGAAAGGGCCTTCCCTTGTGCTGCTCTGAGAACTCTGCTATGCAAAGAATGTTCTTTGTGCTTCCTGGTGCTTTATCCTGCAAAGAATGGGGAAGTGGCACACGGCTCCTACATGAGTTTCCATCTCGATTCTCCCATTGCGCAGGGGGCTGACCTCAGGAGATGCCAGCAAGCAGTTCATTATAGGGGAGCGACTGAGGCCGACTGGATTGTGAAGAAGCTGCCTCAGCTGTGTGTGAGCTTCAGGGGTTAGGAGGCCGATACAAGAGCTGGCAGGGTACAGGGAAGTGTGGGTGGGGGGTCTTCGAGACTGTAAGTGCAAAGACACTTAGAGAGCATTGGATGTGGAGCAGAGGGAATGGGAAGGTCGCGGGCCATCCTGGGGTTTCTAGTTTGCGAGCTTGAGAGAATGATGAACAAATAAGTGAGTCGTGAACCACAGAAAGGGAAGCAGATTGGAAGGAACAGGGAACAGGGCTGAGTTCTGTGTGAACATGAAGTGTGAGAAGTCCGGCGTGTTGTTGGAAATACGGATCTGGCGTTTAGGGAAGAAATTGGATGCGTGTGCCGAGACAGAAGTTGCCAGGGCCTGTTTGTGGCAGACTTTCTGTACAGGGCCCGAGAGCAGCCGGCCTGTGTGAGCCACGCCATCCCCACTGCAGCCGAGTGAGCCTCTCGTGGCAGCAGGAGCACAGCGGGAGCACCGAGTTCCACAAGGCCATGTCTGCAACGCCAGGCCAGGCCCTGCTCCGCTCCCTTCTCTCTGCTGCCTGGGTGCTGACATCCATCCAGGTCGCCCTCTGAAGCCATGCACTGAAAATGGCACAGCCTTGATCCATCTGTCCCTGAAGGACTGTAAGAAACAGGGTCCCTAATCCCTCGTGCCCATCTCCCATCCTGCCTTTTTTTACAAGAAAAAAAAAAAAACAACTTTCAGTGTGTTTAGGAGATAAAATTTGGGAGAAGACTCTGGAAGTCCTCTACATGCCAGTGTTGCTTTAACTAAGACAGACGTTGGCATGAGGAGTGGAGAATTACTGTAATGAAAATCTAAAATGTATGGTCTGGTCCTGGCCAGTGTGGCTCAGTTGGTTGGAGCTTGGTCCTGTAGACTGGAGGTTCACGGGTTCGAGTCCCAGTCAGCGCCCATGCCTAGGTTGCAGGTTTGATCCCCAATTGGCGTGCGTGCAAGAGGCAATCAACCAATGTTTCTCTCTCACATCAATGTTTTTCTCTCACAAAATACTCCTGTGGAGTATTATTACCCCCATTTTACAGATGAGGAAACTGAGGTACAGAGATATTAAGGTTATATTTTATATAGGAAAGACAGGCTATATAGAAAAAAATGACAAGAAAATTCTTTTGTTTTAAATGGAGTGGCCAGACAATACCCACAGAAAATCTCTTACAATAGAAGCCAGAAAGGGGTCTACTTAATTGCACTTGGGACCTTTGTCTGATGAGTCAGATAATCAGGGCACTGTGGAGTCCTTGAGCTTGTTAACGGTCTTTAGCTTTTCTCCTTAGCACAAAGTAAGCACACTATTTTAATAACCACAGTCCTTCTTTTTGGGGCCAAGGGAATTGCTTGGTCCGCTGTTCCCTTCTACAGAAGACAAAGGAAAAGAGATTTCTATCATTGTCATTCTTCACTTCTCATATCAGAAGGAAGACTCACACTTTCTGATTTCACAGTTTTCGGGGACCAGGTGGGGAGGTTGCTGGTACCCAGTTTAGTGTGGGAGGTGGCCCAGGCGGACATGGCAGACCCTAGAGGTCTACATTTGGGAAACACGGGCCTCAGGCCCGGCCGGCTCAGAGGCGCTGTTGCCCGCGAGCCCGTGACTCCTTTGAGGCCACGGTGGGCAGCACCCAAATAGGTTATCCAGGCTGCCATATTCTCCCTGCAGCGTCCCATTGGTTACACATGACAGGACGGGGGCACCCCACAGCTGAGGGAAGATCGCCGGGTGCCGAGCTGTCGGAGGAACACCTGGAAAGCCGTCCTGTGTTCCTGAGCCTGGGTTTCGGCAAGGCAGTGAGTGTCCTGATCGCCTGCTCTGCGAAGACAAGCTCCACACAGTTCGTCCAGAAACTCAAAGTTCAGTGAAACGTCCGGGATCCCACAGTGCCGTTATGTGGAGGCAGTGGTGGCCTGGGCAAACAAAGCTGGAGCCCCCCATTTTCTGCATGTCGGAGAGCTCCCGGCCTTGCAGTGGCAGAGGGCTAACGCTGCCACAGTGGAGGTTCTTTGGGCTGAAAGGGACAGAAATCCAACAGGAAGTAGCTTAGGCAGAAAGAAGAATCTTCTGGAATCAACCAACCAACTGCAGGAAAGCCTGGCTCTCAGGCCCAGAGGCGGCGTCTGAGACCCGCATCCCCGTGAGATTCTCCTGTCCACTGTTTCTCTCTCCCCACGCGGCTCATCTGCTCCCTGCAGACTTGGTTCCCCCACCTGCCCGTGGGAAGCACCAATGGCTGCGGAGCCCCGTCTCAGCTAGGACTCTGGGGTGGCACGGTGGCCCCCTCAGACTGCAGGGCTGGAGGGAGGGAGGAGCAGTCCCCAGGAGCAGGCAGACCAGCAGGGGGGAGTGCACTTCACTAGGGACCCTGGTTTCCGGGGCCCCATTCTCCCTTCACATGGGACTGAGGCCAAGCCCTGCTTGGCTTGGCAGAGAAGCTCAGGGACTAGGGGCAGCGCTGACTGCCCCACTCAGGGGTGACAGAGGCAGGGTCTGCCCTGTGTTGGGCCCTGAATTCCAGCTGGAAAGTTCCAGCTGAAAGCAGAAAGCAACCCAGAGGTCCGCCCACTGGTGAGTGGAGAAACCAAATGCAATGCATACAAACAATAGCACATTATCCAGCCATAGAGAGGAATAAAGTACCGATACACACTATTACATCGACGAGCCTTGGAAATATTATGCTACGTGAAAGAAGCCAGACAAAAGAGGCCAAAATACATGATTCCTTTGAAAGGAAATATCCAGAATAATAGGCGAGCCCATGGAGACAAAAAGCAGGTTAGTGGTTGCCAGGGGCTGGGGGAGGGGGACACACAGATGGACCGGAACTGGGTAATGATGTTAGTTGCACAACATTATGAATGTGGTTGATGCCCCTGATTTGTATATTTTTAAATGGCTGGAATGGTAAAATCGATGTTGTGCCTATTTCATCACAGCAGGAGGAGGAAGAAGAAGACATGCCTCCTTCAGACAAACACTGTGAGGCCTCCTGAGCTGGGGGGTGTCGAGTGGGGAAGTTGAGGCATCCATGACCCATGGGCCCTGTTGCAGGGTGAATGCGGGGCAGGGTTGCTGGCTGGGCCTCTGTATTTCCAGAAGGCCTCACAAGGAGGTTTCAGATGCTCCCTCTGAGCAAGGTCGTCCAGGTGGCAGAGCAGAGAGGTGCCAGCAGGCCAGGAAGGCTCTCGCACAGCCTCGTACTGACGCTGGGTCCCTAGACCACAGCGCCTGCACGAACGAATCACGTGTGCAAGTCCTGGAATGACCTGAGCGCGGCGCTGTCCTAGCCTGGGACAGTCAGATTCAAGTCTATAGACTAACAGTGTGTGAGAGGCTGGATAACAGTTCCTGGGGAAATCAGGCCCTAAACCTCGGACCTGTAAATGTTATCTCACACGGCACAGAAAGTGATTCAGGCTTGGAGATGGAAAGATCACCCTGGATTGCCAGGATGGGCTCTGAATGCCACCACGCGTGGAGGGAGGCCCGGGAGTCGCTGCCTCGGAGGAGGAGAAGGCCCTGTGGCCAGTGGCGCAGGGCCTGGAACGATGGGCTGGGCAGCCAGGAGCCCAGAGAAGCTGGAAGAGGCAAGGAATGGATTCTCCCCTAGAACCTTGCCCAGAAAAACTGATTTCACCCTTCTGGCCTCTGGAGTGTGAGAGAATAAATTTCTGTCATTTCAAAGCCACCAGGCTGGGGGTGATGTGTTGCTGCAGCCGCGGGGAGCCATGACACGGTGGCACAGTCGCCTGTCGTTAAACTGTAATTAGTAGAATATACTGTCTCATCGCAAATGCAAAATTAATGTAATTTTGCTGCAAAAGTTCCGACATCTTGCATCACTCAAAACCACATCGATTGTTTTAATGCTTTTACGGGCAGAGAAATAAAATATCTTATTGCTTCTGTGTGTGCATCAAAAGGACTACTTTAATAAATATAACATTTAAAATATGTCACGGTTTTAGAAACCCTGATTTATAGGTTTTGGAAAACAAAACAAAACAAATCAAAACAAAAAACAACCAGCGGGCTGGGAGCCTCAGGGAAGGACGTCGTGGCCTTGGCCTGGGCCTGAGAGAGACCCTGGTTGGTCAACACCTCGTGCCCCCACCACTGGGGGACCCATTCGAAACTGGTGCACCGATGACTGTCACTGAGTGTCCTGTGCACCCGAGGGACCGCCCCACAGGGCCTGGCTGGACTCCTCCTGCTGCAGCTGCACCGCCAGCCCATGCGGACCCCTCCCGGGCTCTTTGCAGCCGCACAGGTCAGCAGCCCTCTTGCTCTTGTCACTTGTTCCCCTCCTCGGTCACACGTGCCCAGTTCTTCAGCTCCAGAGGTTCTGTCCGCCGCCCTGGGGGGAACAGGAATCTGCAGAGCTGCTGGAAGAACCTCTTGCACAGTCAAGAGCGAGAACCTCTGCCTTGGGTGTCGGAGGAGGAAGATGCCTAGATGTCGTGGACTCCAGCGGATTCTCACTCCCAGACAGGCTGTCGGGTGAGCAGTGCTGTGGAACCGGCCAGGAGGGGCCCTTCCTGGCTTGGGGCACCCACTGCTGTCTCGGACTAGGGTGCCGAGACTTGATAACGTTCTTCCAATTCGTTGGATCCCTTTTCTCAGCCAAGGGAACTTGGTAGGTTCCTTGGGGCCAAAGTCTGCATGTGGGGGTGAGCGGAGGACGGGGGCTTGTGTTTCCCCAGGAGCTCAATGCGTCTGGGGCCAGAGCTGCAGTCTGGGCTGTGGGAGAAGAGGGAAGATCCGAGCCTGTAGGGAAATGAGGCCGAGTGCCAGGTTCCGGTAGGACAAACAGGGATTGAGAACCCGGGACGGCGAGGCAAGCCTGGTGGTTCTGAGCAGAGACCATGAGATGTCGGGCTGTCCGGAGGCCTGCTTGTGAGCTGCGCTTGCAGTGTGGTCCGTCAGCAGTGTTAGCGCTTTCAAAGAAAGGACTCAGACCGCCCGCTCTGCTTCCCAGTCCTCTGGGCGGCCGGGGTGAGATGGAGGGATTCTCACTTCTAAGTGGTGCTCCAGGGGGTTCCAGTGGCTGTGCCTGAAGGGGTGTGCGTGTCTGTTAAAGCACACATGTGCACATGTGTGTGCATGCAGTTTGTGTGTGGATGTGTCTGTGTGTACCCGTGTGCATGCATCCATGTGCCGATGTGTGCACGCCTGTTAAAGTTAATATGCATGCATGGATGTGCATGCTATTTATGTGCAGGTATGTCTGTGTGTGTGTGCTTGCATGCATGTATGTCTGTGTGCATGTGTTTGTGAGTGTGTGTGTGTGTGCGCGCTCCTAGGTGGAACTGGGGGAGCCAGTGGCTGGCTGGATGGTGGAGAGAGAAGAGGACAGTCAGGATGCCTGATGGGTGTTGCCTGGGGACTTGGTGACTATAGAAGGTTCCAGGAGACAGACTGACCTGCACTGCACATGACACCACACAGCTAAGCAAACGTGCCACTGTAGTAGTCGCACAAAGTAAACAGGGGCCACTTGGGTCTTAACTCCAAACCCTTTTACCAAAAGGGCCATTGCAGCCCAGCACAGGCACCTGAGAGGACGCCCCTCCAGGTCCAGCTTTTGGGGCCAGCCCCCCTGGGGCTCCTCTCTGCTTTGTCCCTGCACCGCCCTAGTTGGAGGAGGAGCTATGTGGACCACCCTGACTTGTGGCAGGAAGAGAACAACTTTCCAGTCCAGGGGCAACTGAAAAGGTCTCCCCATTGTGCAGGGAGCCACCAGCTCCAACTTAATTTTCCGTCCCTGCCCCCTCCCTGCAGCAGCAGCCCCAGCTTACCCGCTTCACACCCAGTGTGTACCCCTGGCACCTGCGTTCTGGGGGGCTTCACTGTGGCTCCCCCTGCAGGAGTCCAACAAGAGAAGGGGGACTGTGAAGGCAAAACCAGCGTGGGGTGGGGGCTTTCGCTGGTGGTGAGGGACAGCCGCTGCCACCTGGATGCACAGGGCCAACAGGGACCCAAAGGCCACGGTGGAGAGCGACAGAGCAAAGAGCAGAAGCCACCAGTGGAGCAGTGAATCAGTGAGCCCGGCCTGAGGGAGACACAGCCTGGAAGCCTGGAAGGAGGGCAGGTCCAAGGCTGCTAAGTTCAGCAGCCCTTTGATGCCCGGGGACACGGGTTCGGTGTTTGCCTTCTCTGTCCCTCCTGACCCGCTCTCCTTGCTCCCAGGATGGGCTCTGCCATGTGAATTTCACTTCAATTCAAGACTTTATTTTTTTTTTCAAGAAGAATTTGTGGATTGTTGACTGTATTCCATGTACTGTTAGATGTCACGGGGACGTACTGATGAGGAAGATACACAAGATGCCAGCCCCTCAGAGCATAAGATCTGGTGGAACAACGTAGTGGTGCAGTGGAACGTGTCATAGAGGAGGTGGCCAATAACTCTTTGTTATTAAATACAATACAAATAGATACAGGAGCTCATAGGAGGTTTATGTAAACCAGTTTGAGAATCATGGTAGGCTTCCTGGAAGAAGTGGCATCTAAACCAAGACCCGACAAATGAGTAAGAGTTAACCAGGCAGGACTGTAAGATCTGTAACCACCCTGGGGTGAGTGAGAGTGAGGAAGTTCCCAGGAGCTGAGAGATGTCCAGTATGGCTTGGAATGATGTTGGAGCAGGGGAGGGGTATGATATAAGGCTTGGGAAGCAGGCAGGAGCCAGCTAGAAAGCCTCTGGATTATGTTAACGTTTGTTTGCATAGGCATTCCTTCTGCCAACAGCACCCTAATTTTCCTTTAGGGAATCAATTCCTCTTCCATCCTTAGCTATGTAGTAGAATAATCAGGAAGTGTCCACCAAGACTTGAGTATTTATTACCTTTAGGTGGATAACATTCACTATAGATGGATGATGATGATAGATAGATAGATAGATAGACAGACAGCTGATGAGAAATGACTGTTAAACATTTATCAGCACACGACTGTCTACAGAGATAAAAAGGTATGCCTCAAACCTGACATACAGGGGGGAACCTCAAAAAAACCCCTGGAATTATCTTCTGGAGAGCGGGCCCCTTGTAGTACAGGCTTCCCCTGCTAGGTAAGTGTTCTAGAAACCCATCTGTATCCAGTGTACCAGCTGGTGGTGTTGTGAGAAGCTGCATTCATCTTCACTGAATTTTTTTTTTTGAAGGCTCTTTCAACATGTTTGCTCATTTCACGATGGGTGATTTACAAGCGCACCTGCTCACACCCAGCTGAGTTTTGGGCAGTTTCCTACTGAAAAACCGGTGTGACCTTGTGCCCCACTCTTCCTATTCACCCGATCTCGCCCTGAGCAACCTTCTTTTGCTTCCCCAGATGAAAAAAGTCCTCAAAGGAAAACGTTTTGCCGACGTGGAAGAGGTGGGAAAAAAAAACAGCAGAAGCCTAAAAGCCATCAAAACTGATGAGTTCAAAAACTGTTTTGAGCAGTAGAAAAAAGTCTCAATAGGTGTATTGCATCAAATGGAGAGAACTTTGAAGGTGACTAAGGTTTAAACATGTAAGAATAAATACACAATTTTTTATAAATAAATCCTGGATTTTGGGGGGGTCCCCCCTCATAAAGACCTGCTTTGCACATCTTTCTGGGTTCCCTGAATATCCCTTCTCAGCCAACACCGAAGTTTTTATTTAATAAGGAGAAGTTCCATCCCTCCCTTCCACCATCAGGGACATAGAGTCAGGGGTTTGTCGGGAATGGAAGGGGACATATCCCTCTCTCCCTCGTGTCAGGTGGCGTTGAAGTGCCTGTGCTCTGGGGGTCAGGCTAAGGGGAGGACGAGTCAAGAATGCACTCAGTTTAGGAAAGTGTGTATTTGTGGTTCACAGCCACAGCTGTCAGATGGGTTTCCTGGAATATTCCTACCGTTCCTGGAAGGCGCAGATCACTGTGGGTGAGACTATTCAGTGCATGGGCCTTCTGTGCCCAGAGCCCTTGTATTCTCCCTTCATTACACAAATTCTTCAAGCCTTGTTTCTTCAAGCCTCCCAAGAGAGACAGGAGGTCTCCCTGCCCACCAAAAGATACTGTGGGATTCAGGAGCCCCCTGTAGGTTACGTCTGCAGCATCCATTGGCGCCCACTTGGGGTTTCCCCATCCCAGCAGGGGGTCCTGGGGCAGCCTGGTTTCAGGAAGCTGTCTCCTACCTGTGAATTTTCTTGCCCCAATGTTTTTTTCCTTGGTTCACTTCCCAAATATTTGAGTGACGGAAACTTTGCCCTTGGAGAGTGCTGGACTGTCCGCAATGCTGGTCTGTATCGGGTGGGTGTGTGGACAGACAAGTTCCCCGTCCCAGTGGGATAAGGACAAGTTTCACCAGCCCCCAGGTGATTCTCCCATGTGCCGGGCTCGGGATGCTCTACAAGACCTTCCTGTGAGTTCACGCCCAGAGAAGAAGCATGTGGTTTCTGCAGACGGTGTAGGTCTGCCTTCCAGCTGCAACTCCTAGGCTGAGAGCGAGTATCTCCTCCCTACGAGTTCGTTCAAGAGAACCAACCAGAGTGGTGGCCTTTTCTGTGAGCTATGCCTACACAAGTTCTTTCATTCATTCATTCATTCATTCATTCATTCACTCATTCAACAACTTCACCCTATGCCAAGCACCATGCTAGGCATGGGAGACAGTGGTGACTAAGACATGGATCCTGCCTGCAGAGGCCTCGAAGTCTGGCTGGGGAGGCATCAGAGTCCAATGTGATGACTGGCAGGACACACCAGGGCTGTTTCCCAGGTTGGAGAAGCAGGAAGCGGTGACTTTTTTTTTTTTTTTTTGAGAAGCAGAGAACTAAACCAAAGCCCTGTAACTTGGTCACAGGCATTTTAGCATTCCAGATTATTTTATTCTCATTCACAAGTCAAGGAATAAAAATAATAAACTTGTTTCTAGAAATACTGTGAAGGTCTTTCTTAGGCCAGAGAGAACATGCCTTCCTCAGCTCGCCCATTTCGGAAATGCAGAGGCAGGTCCCAACATGTAGCGAGAAGGAAGAACTGTTACAGTAAGCACGTTAGATTCTGGAACGGCTCCTGTGACAGCCGAGACGAAAGGCTGCGTCAGCTTCCAGTGTGAGTTGACATCTGACTCTCGGCCTTTGGGGAAGCCACGGTGTTTCTGGATGTCTCCGAGTCTGCAGAGGCAACTCTGAGAGCTACTGGTGCGTGCAGGCTTGGGAGAGAGGTCGCCCAGGGCCGTGGCATGAAACCCTGGCTGCACCTTCAGAATCACCTGGGATCTTTTAAAGCTGCCACATCTGGCGCACGCTGTGGACTCTGATTTAATGAGGGGGGCGCCCAGGTGCTGGCACGTTTTAAAAGCTCCCCAGCTGATCCTAATGTGCAGCCAGCGTTGAAAGCCCCTGGCTGTGAGGGGGAGGGGTCACAGATGCAGCCCTGACATCGCCCTGTGGACAATGTCTGGAGAAAGGAGAGGGGAGGAGCTACCAGGGGTGTGGGTGGAAGCCAGGAAAGGAGCATTTTATAAAAGCAGCGGCCAACATGTCACACGCTGCACAGAGATGGAGAAAACCAGGGCTGGATGTGTCATTTAGGGCCATGCCAACCACTGATGGCTTTAGCAGCAGGCTTGCTTGCAAAGTGAGGTGTGGGGAGCTGGATCAGAGCGTAAAGAACAGTGAGATCTGAGTTGGACTTGGGAGATGAGGACGTGGACACAGACAGTGCAGGCTGCCTTCGAAGGCGAGAAGAGAGGCGGGGTAGTCAACAGAGGGGACCGTGCAATCGAGAGAATGATTTCATTATTTGTGTAGCATGGGAGAGACTTGAGTGTGTCCAAACACTGATGAAAATGATCCAACTGAGAGGAGGAGGGGCGTGCTGGGGAGAGAGAAGGCATATCTGATGGGATCGGGTCCCTAAGGAGGTGGAAGGGGAGAGAAGTGTGGGCACCCAACACACCGGGGGCGGCACTGACCACCAACCAGAGACACCGCCTCAGGTGTCACGGGATGGGAGACAGAGAGGATGGGGCAGGAGCGAAAGGGTGGCTCATCCTACTGGGTGGGTTCCATGAACATTCATTCGTCCCTAGTTCACTCACGGATGGGGTAACTTCTTGACACACGCCCTCTCTCTGTTTCCTCTCCCTTGAAAGCAGTCCAGCCCTTTCTCTTTCTTTCTCCTCTTCTCAAGGCAACCAGGTCTGGGGCCACGGACCCAGTCATGGGCGAGCTGGTGGGGGACTGGCTGTCCTCTCTTCCTGGTCATCTTCTCCACCTGTGTGTTGGGCTGGTCAGCCAGTGTTGACCCCAAGGCTTGGGCCCTGCAGAGGAAGCTGGGACGTAAAGCCTGCCCTGAGGCTTGTGGCCTGAGCTCCCTTCCCCATCAAGGCCTGTCTTCCTGGAAGTCTCTGCAGTGGGGAGGCGCTCAGACACTGTAGTTGATGAAAGCTGCACTGTGCTAGATCCTGTTCTAGATCCTGCTGGCCCGAGTCTTTTGCGTACGCTCTCCCTCTTTGGGAAACCCCAAGCAAGGGAGGAGGATCAGGCACTGAACCCCCTCATCCCAACTCTGTAATGCCCTCTAACCTCGGGGGTTGGGTCTTTGCCTCCCCTGACCCTCGCATAACTGAGGCCACACTGAGCAGGTGGGTAGATGCAAGGTCACTGCCTATGGGTTGAACCTGAAGGTGCGGAGGGGCTGACTCCCTTGAACAGGTGTCTCCCGCTTGTCTTTTACCTTCCAGCTCACTCCTACTTCCCTGCTGTGGAGACCAAGTTGGCAGGAAGCCCCTCCCCGGCCCTCCGTACCACCAGTTGAGCTCAGTGTTAAAGAGGCACCTTTTCCCCAGCCCCTCACTGGCAGGAAGTCCTCCTGGTGGCTCCTGGCAAATGGGCACAGCCCATTTTCTAGCCCAATTCTTTGTCCAGCAGTGTCCCCAAACATCTCACCATGAAGGGGTGTTAGTTTTCCACCACTTACCTGAGAGGCCCAAATACTGACACAGTGGTTGGGTCTTATGTTTTTTATTGGACGCGAGCCAGAACAGTGCCTCACCAAGAGATCTCCCGTGTGTCCGCTTCACTTAGCTGTGTACTGAGTTTAGTTGGTTTGTTTTCTCAAATCTCTACCCCAACACTTGCTGAAAAGCAGAACCCAAAGTGCAAAGGAGACATGTTCTTAAACGGAAGGTAAAATGAGGGCCTCCTTCCTGGGGCTGGTGTAGGCCTGGGTCAGGGATCCTGAGTGGAGTCGCACTTGGACTTGCGTGGACTTGCTCCTCTTCAGTCACCCTGGCCGTCTTCCGGTTCCTCGAGTGCTCTGCGACACCTTCCACCTCACGGCTTCTGCTTGTGCTCTTCCCTCTTTGCCTGGCTACTTCTCATCCACCCTTCAGGGCTTGGGGTGGACATCTCTTCCTCTAGAAGTCCTTCCCTGACCCCTGCTCAACGCTGGGCACAGGGCTCTAACCCTCCACACGCTTCCTTGGAATCCCAGCCCCCCAGGTGTTCAGAATCTCCTCCAGCTGACTTCCGTCCTTCGCAAGTGGAGGAAATGGGCCCGGGGAGGAGGGCGGCCTGAGAGTGTTGTCTGGTGTCAAGCACCCTCTCCATTTCCTTTGGGCACCCTCCAAATGCTGTCACTTATATTCATTTGTGTATTTGGCTAGTATCTGTAACCTGCACCAAAATTTCAAGTCCATGACAATGGAGGTCACAACTGTCTTATTTTCCACCAACTCCCCAGTTCTAAGTATAGAACAGGACACACACGAGCTCCTGAAATATGCTTGCTGAGTAAGTTCGTGCGTCATCAATCGCCCTCAGGTTTGGGACCTTAGATCCGTTGATGGCGCTTTCGTCGGAGCCCGTCCTCCGGGCCCCTCTAACGACCTTGCGGCAGGCACAGCCCAGAAAGACTCTCGATGTTCTGTCTCACAGTCTGAAGGCAGCTCGGCAGCATCCTTGTTTCCGCTTCTGATTATCACCAGCTGAGTGGCTGAAACAGGCCCCCACGCCGTCCCTACACGCCTCTTCCATTTACACGTTGCTTTGTAACAAATTCTCCAAAAGTTGGTGACATCAAACATTGTAGTTGCTCGCGATTCTGTGACTCAGGAGTTCGGGCAGGGCTCAGCCAGTGTTTCCTTCCGCTCGGCGTGGCGTCGCCTGGGATTCTCACTGCGCCCATTCAGAGGGTGGCTGCTCCGGAAGTTCCCAGCACAGGCACGCACACTTCCGGTGCCACGCTGCTCCTCCATCCCTGCATCCTCCTCCGGCTCCTCTCCAAGCGGCTAGTGTCCGTTTAACTTCAAACTCCAGTTGTTCATTGATGGGATGAAGAAAAGTGATTGACTTTTGTATATTAACCTTGTATCCTGCCACGGTAGTCTTCTGATGGACACAACAGAGGCCCCCAGATCCCTGGCCCTTTGTGGTTCCCAACCTTCCCCAGTGATCTGCAACTTTTGGACTTCTGAAGACGGCACCACATGGAGAAAGGGGAACTGTTACTTTGTAAAACTTGTGTTTCCGTTATGTCTTTGAATATGTGTACGCAATCACAATGAAGAATATATTTCTTACAATGAGTTATTGTCAAAACCTTTGAGAGCTCCTACCACGGAGGAGATCTCTTCACTTTCTTCAAGAAGCACCAATTAAAGGTGGGCTTTCCATAGCTCAGACCTTCCTGCAGCACCTGCCTCCTAAACCTTTGTCATACACCAGCAGCTGCACTGCCCCGTGCGGCACAGCCAGGCCTCCAGCCACTGAGTTCAGTTCCCGACTGCCCGGCCACCTGAGCCCTGCTGGGCATCTTTCCTCTGAGACCATCGTGACCATCAATTTCTGTTCAACAGTAAAACAGCAAAGGGAACATGCTCCAGGGAAGCAATTAACTGAATAGTTTGGGAGGACCCCAAAGGGGTAGGTCGTGATGGTTGTGCTAATTAAGCACTGACCCCTGACCTTCTGGATTAGGTAGAATGAGTCCACAGGGCTGTACAGGGTTGATAAGCCCCCTTGTTCACTGGGCAGAAAAGTCTGCACTGAGGTTGGGTGAGGGCCTGGCCTCTGAGTCACTCAAAACCCCTGGTCCTTTCTCCACCTCAGCAGCTGGGAGGGCATAGTGATGAAACCCAACAGTCAGTTTTGATTCTCCTAAGCGAGTGCTGCCCTATGTGGAAAATTTCTCTTTTTCACTTTTTGGGGCAGCCGCCTGTCCCTTCTCACCCTATTGCTTCTCCTCCTTGCCCTCTCCTCCCCTTCGTATACACTGTGATTTTCATGAAGGGAAACGAAGCGGAGGGAAGTCACTAGCCTGCCAGTTAAAGCTTCCAGCCATTTCTCTGCCAGCCTGCAGTCGCTTCAGGACACAGGCAAGGTCTCTGTCCTCTGTTCTCCATTACCCTCTCCAGCCTCAGCCCACGAGCAAAGGGGCCTGCCCCCCTCTCTCATGTGTGATAGGAATCCAGGGCCGACCTGAGCGTGCTCTGCTCCAGGCACAGTGGCCTCAGAAGAGGCTTTCTGACCTCCTACCCCTCTCTGCTTTCTGTGTCTGATACTTGCCAACTTTCAGAGGCTCAGTAGCAAAGTCCAGCCTTAAAATTAAGTCAAAACTCACCATAGTGTATGAGCCCATCAGGGTCTGGCCTCTGCCTACCTTAGCCACCTCAGCCACTGGCTACTTCTCCCTGTTTCAGGTCTGCAGGCGCATCAGCCTTGCCTTCGCCCTAACTAAGACTCTCGTCACCTCAGTTAGACCCTGTTTCCCCCGCTTGGCTCACTCTTCCCTCCTCCTATGCCCTGGCTTCCTGGCTTTCTTCCCAGCATGCGTGAGGTTTAACTGGATCTATGTGTATACAATGAGCTGTTCTATACCTTGCCATCCACATAGACTGTAGACCTTCTGAGGGCAGACTATAGCTCAGACATTTTCCACCTTTTTCAGCTCATGGCACACATAAACTAATTACTGAAATCCTGCAGGACACCAAAAATACATATTTTGCCAATCTGACAAAAACATAGGTATAATTTTGATTCGTTCACACCAGATGCCTATTGTTGTGTTGGCGGTTGTCAATATTTTATTTGACAATCTAAGAGAAAAGAGGTCAGTGCCCCTGACTGGTCATGTATTGCATGTTTTAAAAATTCTTACAGCACACTGGTAGAAAATCACTGCCATAGCTGGTGACTTGTATCACCAGTGCCTCGTACAATGTTTGGCACATAACAGGTATGAAATAAATTTTTATTGAGTGAATAATGATTGAATGACAACTCTCTTTCCCTGGGGCTGACTCAGGGAAATTGTCTCAATGTTTGGTATGTTGTGAATTGTGCAGTGATTTAGCTTCCCACCTAAATATTCTTTCCATCACTTGCCTCAGTATCTGGGGTTCAGTCTTGACCCGGACTTGGGGCTGTAGACTTGAATTCATCCCCAAAGCTCCGGCCTCACTTGACACTAGCCTCCCTTCTTTCTGTTGGTGGTGAAAACAGCATCAGGTGTTGGACCGGTGGAGTCAGACCGGACCTTGGTTCCGCAACCTCGGTACTTGAGTTCTGGCTAAGAACGAATTCAGAGCTAAGACTCGAACTATATGAGAAAGTTTATTTAAAAAGTTGCAGAGGTAGAGGAAATGAACTGTAGAAGAAATGAGGTCAGGAAATAAGTTGCAGAAGGAAAGAAAGGGCCTTGGAGCTTAGGAGAGAGAAAGGCAAAGCACCTGGGGGAAGAAAAGGAGGAGGGCAAAGGCTCAGACTCGCTCCCACGATGGAGAGCCCCACTGGATCCTCTGTCTGGAGGGTTTTATTTGGAGGCCCAGGGGAGGATCCCAGTAGAATGTTCATCAGCTCTCTAGGTGTGTCCTTTGAGGGTCATGGTCTCCACTGATTGGTCAGCACCAGGGCTCATTAGTCAATGCAGCTGGTCCTGATGTCAGCCATGGGGTCGATGGTCTGGCTTTGTTGCTTTTCTGGGTCTGGAGCTGAAACAGAACTGAGGCCTAGACATATTTGAGGCTGGTCAGAACCTCATTGTCCTGGGGGCTTAATGCTTAAGGGCTATTCTCCAGCCCCCTCATTTGTTCCCTGTCTAAGGGAGTCCAACCCACATGACTGGCAACATGACAGGAGAGGAAAGGTCAGGGCGTCTAAACTGCAAGCACGACCAGAAATATGCTAGGGGAGAAAGGGTTACCCTGGGGAACAAGGTCCTTGTTTTCCAGTTTTGCCTGTTGCTACACATCCAGGGCTTTGTGCCCTGGTGACCTTCTGTACCTGGTCTGTTGCCCTTGTTCTGTTCATGTCTGTTGAACTGCCTGCCACACTTCCTTAGTGCAGGGTTCGGTTTGTGAGATGTTCACTGTCAATTTAGGAGTTAACGATCCCTTCCCAGGTACTTCTTTTGTCCAGCTTCTCACCTGGGATTGCAATCATCATCAAGCCCTGTTTCATGAAGATGATAATGTCCTCTATTGTGTAGAGCACCCCAACAACTTTTGCCGGGGGCTGGTGGGGCTGGCTCAGTCCAGCTTTATTGTAGCTTACTGCTATCTCACAGAACCACAGAGATCTCTGAGACTCCTCATCCATCTTTACCTAGCATTATACTGTCCTACACATGAATTGAATCTGATTCTAGAAGCAGAAACCAGCTCATAGTGCAGAGAAGACCAGGGGCTGCAAAAATGAGATACCGTCCTAACCAATGGGTCCTAGGGAAAACTTGCTGTGACAGATGCTGTGAATTGCCCACCCAAAAGCCAATCACAACTCTTTTCTTCCTTGTTGCAAAGTTAGAATCATCACCTTTTTAGATTCCCTTGCAGCTAGAGTCATGTGACATAGTCTTGGCCAGTATATTATGGCTGGGAGACTCTCAGGAGGTCTTCCCTCCCTGAATAAACAGACATGGTTCCAGGGGCTTTGGTACTTACCCTGATCTGGATCAGGAAAGAAGTATCTGGGTGGGGGCAGCCATCGTCAGTATTAAGGACAAAAGCCACATGCTAAAGGTGACAAAAGAGAAAAGATAAGAGTCAGGCCCCTAAGGAATCAGCCAATTGTTTTTGTTCTGTGAGAAAAGTAAACTCCTAATTATTTAAGCCACAGCTGCTCAGGGTTTCTGTTACATGCTGCTGAATGCACTCCTAATTGACTGTTATTTTTGACTGCTTGTTTTTAACCCTCAGGATCACTGGACACACCTGTGCCCATGCCATCCCCTTATCTAGAGACCGTGCTAGTGACCCCCATCTACAGCCATCCCCTCTGGACCATTGTCTCAGTTCACTTGCACCAATGCCAACTGCGGCACTTACCTTGCAGCTTAGAGCCACACTCCAGCTGCCACCTTACCCTGGGCCTTTGTCGCCCTTCACTGCTGCTGGTGCCTGAGGCTCTGTTGCTGGCCAACTCTGGGTCCCTGGCGATGAGGCTTGGGTTTCCTGAGGTGTAGGTGGTTCACCTCTGGCATCTGGACTGCCCTGCCAGCACCTTTTCTGGTCTTGCCCTGCAGTGGAGTTTCTTGGACACTGTGCACAGAGAGAATGGCCTGAACAAAAGTGTGGGGTGACCCACTGTTCTGGTTTGCCCAGGACTAAGGAGTTTCCTGGGATGCAGGACCTTCAGTGTTAAACCCAGGATGTCCCAGGGAAACCGGGACAGCCGGCACCTTGTTGGTATGTTTGGAGAACATCAGAAATTCTGCACTGCTAGAGCACGCAGGGTGAGCAGTGAGGATGGAGAGGCGGCAGAGGCAGGTCTCAGAGGGCTCTGTGGGCCATTTCATCCTGACCAGGAAGGGCCACTGAAGAGTTTTAGGCAAGTGTATTAGTTCCCTGGGCTGCTGGGACAAATGATCACAAACTTGGTGTCGTAAAACAATAGAAATGTATTCTCTCACACTTCTGGAAGCCAGGAGCGTGAAATCAAGGAGTCAGCTTGGCTGTGCTCTCTCCAAAGGCTCAAGGGGAGAATCCCTCTGTTGCCTCTTCCAGCTCCTGGTGGCTCAGCCGCTCCTGGGCTCGTGGCCCCATCACTCCGTTCTCTGCTTCCGTTTCCAGATGGTCCCCTCTTCCATGTCTCAGACACACCTCTGCCTTTGTCATAAAGACACTCATCACTGCAATTAGGGTCCTCTTGGATAACCCAGGGCAATCTCTTTTCAAGATCCTTACTTCCATCTGCAAAGGCCCTTTTCCCAAATAAGGTCACATTCACAGGTTCTGGGGGTTAGGACATGGACTCAACTCACCGCAGCAAGGAAGCAACCTGTTTGGAGTTTGGAAAGATTCCTCTGGAAGCAGAGAGGAGCAGAGCTGAGGAGGGCATCTTCAGCAGTTAAGGCATCACAAGGGGACTGGGGAGAAGCCAAGGGAGGCATACACGAAGAGCAAGCAGCATGGCAGGTGTGGTGGATCCCACTGGGGCACCTTCCTTCCGCCTCCAAGGCTGCCCATGGGATGCCATAGACTTCTCCAGCTGCCCTAGTCCAGGCCTCGCAGAGTCCAGGCTCCTTCTGGCCCAGAGTGGCCGTCAGGCCCAGGGATGGGCGTACCACCCTTGCCTGCCTAACACTGGCCTGCAGAGTTCTGGTTCCCTGTCCTAGGACGAACTGGTTTCTCTCACATACAGCTGACACCAGGAGCATTCACCCCAGTCCCCCGAGGCGCCGTCTCCTTGACGGGATCATCCATTCAGTCAACGTGCACTGGCGGAACTGGCGGAGTGCGTGTCCTCTGCTGGAACTGGGGACCAGACACAGCCCCTGCCACCAGGAGCCCACAGGCCACTCTGGGCAACAGATGAGGAGTAAGTCCCTTCAACACCACGTGAACAATGCCTGGTGTGCCACAAGCAGTCCCACCAGGGCTGTTGGGCCGCCCTGTGCCCACTAAGGGCCTCAAATGTGGATTTTTTACATTACCCCCCCTGCCCAGTTTGTACCCATCGACACAGAGATGGGTCCTGACATCACGGTGCTGAGGGTTTAAACCTTGCCACGGGTCGGTCACCCAGTTTTGGTCTTTTGTTTTGTTTTGCTTTTTCATTGTATTTGTTTATCTTTTGAATTTGATTTAATTTTGATTTTAGAGAGAGGGGAAGGGAGGGAGAGAAACACTGATTGGTTGCCCCAGCCTGGGACTGAACCCTCAACCCAGCCATGTGCCCTGACCATGAACGGCACTGGCGGCCTTGCAGTTTATGGGGCGACACCCAAGCAACTGAGCCGCACCAGCTGGGGCATCACTTTAAAAACTATACCAAGAATCCCCCCATGAGGAGTGGCCTGGGACTTCCTCAGCCTTTGAGGTCAGCAAGACCTCCTAGCAGACGCAGCTTCTACGATGGGCTGGGAAGTCGTCGGCCAGGAGAAGACAGTCCTGGCCCTCGGCAGGGAGTGTCCGCGGCAGAGGACCACGTCTACGAGGGGCAGATGGGGAGAGAGTGTGTGCCCTGACTGAAGATCGCAAGGGCAATGTGGCGACCCCCAGAGTGTGAGAGAGGAAGGAACAAAAAGATAAGATTGCAGAAGAAAACCGAGGCAGAAGTTTGTGGTGGTCTAGGTCAAATGCTCCAGCCTTCGTCTCGAAGGTGTGGGGAAGCCTTTTTTTTTTTTTTTTTTTTTAGAGAGAGGGGGGAATGAAAGGAGAAACAGAGGGAGAGAAACATCAATGTCTGGTTGTCTGTCATGCACCCCCTACTGGGGACCTGGCCCACAACCCAGGCATGTGCCTTGACTGAGATTCGAACCAGCAGCCCCTTGGTTCGCAGGCCGGTGCTCAATCCACTGAGCCACACAAGCCAGGGCAGGGAAGTCATCTTTAAGCCAGCAGACTGGAAATAAATGTCAGTCAAGAAAAGGCCTGTTTCTCATCCCCCTCCACCGCCGCCGTTGCACATTTTGTACTGTAGACATGGGTATTTGGGGTGCATTTGTTTTTAGAGAACATGTACCCCTCTGCTCAGCAGCACATGAGAAAGCAGGGAGACCCAGGAGTCCGAGACCTGCTCATTTCTCTCTCATCTGAGGGTAGAGAGCAGCAAGGCAGAGAGGGCGGGAGCTCCAGTGTGGGGAGCTGAGTGGCCAGGGGAGGCGCCCAGCGTAGGGGAGGCCTGAGCAGGAGGGAGGTCGGGCCCCTATTTGTGGTAGTTCTGCCGAACTCCCAGGCCTGGGAAAAGTGGGAACAGGGCCCCTGTCTGCCCTGCCCCCTGCAGAGCAGAGCTGAGGAGCTGACACTGGCCGCATCCCCACAGCCTTGTAACTTCCTCTCTCCCATGTTTGTCTTGGCTCAGAGCTGCTTGGGGCTGTGGGAAGCAGACTCCATCAAGGCAAAGCGGGAAGAATCAGGACAGGGAATCGCAGAGGAGGGGGCCAAAAGGGGCCTCAGAGCAGGATGCAGCGGTGGTCGTACTGCGGGTTGATGGCAGACCATGATGAGAACCAGGGAGTCCTGACTCCTGGCACACGGTGCCCAACCCAAGCACCGCGGAGCTTCCCAAGTGGGTGGGGGGCTGACATGGGGCTGAAATCCACTGACCACTTTGACACCCACCTTGCCAGGAAGGCTTATAGGGACTGGAAGTGTCCAGAATTGTGCTGAACCAGAAGGCATGTCTCCAGCACTCGCTTCCTAACACAGGGATCTGTTTGGACGCCGCACTCCAGCTTCAGCCACAGGCCCCACCAGCAGCCCCGCTGGCTCAAGCAAACGTCTACAGGAGGCCCTGGGGCCCCAGGCCCTGGGCCATGCCCCACCACGGCCAACCCCAGGACTCTCAGATCTCGATTCAATGCTGCCTCCCCCAGGCTCAGCGTGGACCCTCCCGTGTCCTGCTCTGCACAGATGCTGGCAGGTCACGTGTCCCACAGCTGAAGGCCTCCCCCGTCCGTCCACCTCCACCATCTGCTGAGGCCCCATAATTATTCCAAGGCCTGGTGCCGTCACTCCGAGGGGAGAGTTCGCACAGCCCTGTAATGTAACCCAGGCCCACGGCTTCTCTGGCAGGGGGTCCCCAGCTGGGTAATGAGCAGCCAACTTTATTGAATTCCCTGGCTTGGGTCTGACTAATCACTGCCCTTAGCCGAGGCAGCCCAGGCCTTCTGAGAGCCCATCTGGGTTCCCCACACTAAGGACTTCTCCCCAGAGCCTCAGTCCCTGCTACTTAAACCCTTCCTCCTCCCCAGATACATTTAAATGACAGGATTGGGGCAGAGAGACTCCCAGGGCCTCTCCCATCCATTTGGGAGAAAGCGTGGCACCCTCAGGTCTGGGGGCCCCAGCAGGATGGACCAGAATGGGCTGTCCCGTGAGGAAGTGAGACCTGCAGCTCCCACCCCCGCCCTGTCTCCTAAACCTGCTGACTTCCCTCTCACCTCTCCTCTCTGGAGGCCTGGGCCCCAAGGAAGGAGGGCCTTGGCTGTGTGCTGTGGGCCAGGCCTTTCCAAGGAGAAGTGTAGGAAACCACCCTCTCTGCTCTGTCTTCTAAACCCCTCCTAGAGCCAAGACCCCCCAGGTCACAGCTGCGAAACAGGAGCCCAGGCCTCTCTCCCTCCTCGTGCTGCCAGTGTGCATAAGAGCCCAGACAGCGTTTATTCTGCGCCATGCTCTTGCATGCTGGCTCTGTGGCCAAGACCATGCCTTCTCTGTGAGCAAGGACTGCATCTATCTCTGTGTACCCAGAACTTAGCACATAGTAGGTGCTTTCAAAAACATCAAGTCAGAAAGGAGGGAGGAAATGCTTTCGGAGGTGAGAAGTTTGGACTGCGCACCAGTGACATGACATGGGAGATGCAGGCATGGCGTCTCCGTGGGTCCCTTGGTGTCCCCAACCTGGGTGTGTGGCTGAGGTCTCCGGAGCAGAGAGGCCTGGACAGTTTGGGGAATGGTGTCAGCTTCATTGTCCTGTCAAGGCCCTAGTGGCTCGGGCCTTGTTAGATTAAGAGTGAACCTAAGGTCAAGGGTCCCCCAGAGTTCACTGTCCAGGGTGACTTCCTGCCTGCTACTTCTGGACTGGGCCTTGAAACCACCCTGGAGGATGTGAAGGGTCTGTCGTCCCTCCACTTCTCAACAGTGGCGTGGGCTGGAGGCTCTTCTGAGATGAGGTCAGAGCCCAGCCCTCTTTCTGGCCAAGCTGTGCCTGATGCCCTTGAGGAGGATGAAAAGCAGGGACACCCCCAAGGTCAGGCCCACCCAGCCCAGGTGCCACTCCCCAGAGGCCAGCTGGTGGATGGTGAGAGTGGGCACCTGGGCCCGTACTGAATCCCAGAGCATTGGTGAGGGTAGGGTCCGCACCACCCACCAGAGAAGAGTTTGGGGGAGCAGACTCAGATGGAGCCCAGTTCAGGGGACTGCGGGAGGGAGGGCCCAGGAGCAAGAGACTTCAAAGCGCCTCCAGAACAGCGTATAAACAGGCAGGGCTGGCAGGGGGCCAGCGGGGGCCTTTCTGGAGAGGCTGGAAGCTTGCTCGGGCTGTGTAAAGAGCACAGGACGGGGTCTGCGAGAGGAGGCCGCCAGCCTGGGGGTCCCGGCAGGCCCAGCTAACCTCTCCGTAACTCGGTTTCTTCTGGTACACCGGAGCTCACAGCAACCACTCCAGGGCTGGCGGGAGGGTCAGCAGCGATGACGTTGGCGAAAACGCTGTGTGGGCTCCAAGCCCTGATCAGATGTTATTTATTATTCTGAGCTGTGTTTTGGTGGAAGGCTTGGAAGGGCTGAGAGGGAGAGCCGCGGAGTTCTGGGGCTCCCTCTGCCCCAGCGCTGTTTCGAGAGTTCTCAAAGCAGAATGGCCAGGAGTGGTGCTCTGGGGCGGGAGGCCGTGGCTCTCGACCGGGCTGAGCGGGGCCAGGGCTCCTCTGTCGTCCTGGAGCAGCGGGCCAGGAGGACCGCTGCCCCTGCTTTGCTGCCTGCCCTCTCCCTCCCACCTCCGCTCTGTGTCCCTCCTTCTTTCCCCTACTCCTCCCCACCATGCTCTCAAGTGACTCCCCAGAAGTCAGCCCCTTCTGCCCGGAGATTTGTCCCGACGTAATGGGGCTGTGACAATTTTCCTAAGTCCTGCTTGGAAATGTGTCACTGTCCATTTCCCTTTGTGATGTCAAAGAGGGTTGCACAAAGCGCGTCCACCAGGCGTGTGCGGAGGCCCCTCTCGGAGCAGCTGGAACGTGGGTTTATGAAATTACAGGGAATTCAAAGCAGCCGGCGCCGCCCGCTGTCTGGTTTCATCCCTGGGACCGGCTTCGGAGGGCAGTTCATTCCAGTAATTGAGAGGATTAGGGTCTGACACCTTTCATTAGCTCTTTGACGTAAGCAGGAAAGACAGATCTTGCAGAGTGACCCACGCGAGGGGAAGGAGTTGGCTCAGCTGTGGAGAAAGCAACACACCACCTGAGAGGAAGGAAAAGGATCTGTAGGGCAGGAAGAAGTGTCCTGCTGCCTTTTCATTGCCGAACTGGACGAATGTCAGCCCTGCCGGGGAGAGCTGCCCAGGGGCAGTGATGGGCCAGCGTCCTGTCCACTCGGGCTCAGGACTCAGCTTCCCCATCTGTGAGATGAGCGCGCTGCTGGGGGCCTTCTAGGTCCCCCGGCTCTGACCTGTGCTGTGCCCACCCCATCCCCCATCCTGAGGCACAGCAGCTCGGATACTGCTCTCCAAATCCTTTCCAGTTTGACCTTGAGAAGGTGCCTCTCTCTTCTGGGGATCTGTCTCCACATCTCTCGTCCCCTGGGGATCAAGTGGCCCAGTCAAAAACACTCAGCCTGTCCCCTTTGCAGTGGCATTTTAGATCGGAGCTGTTTCCTGCCAAGCAGGGGAAACATGGCCTCCACCCCCAGCAGCTTCTGGCTCTTCTCCCAGCCCCCTCCGCAAATACAGCCCCTGGTGCTTCCCAAACGGCTTGTCCAGCCTGTAACAGGCAGAGCTGGGGATGGACCTGGACAGCAGTTCTGACCATGGGGGTGAGAGCTGTGGTTTCCAGAGGCCCCTCCCTGCCCCCCGCAAGCCGGTGTCCCCATTTCCCGTATTCATGGTGGAGTCACTCAGCTGTGCGACCCTGGTGAGCTGTTTAGCTTCTCTGTGCGTCCTTTCTGCAACTGGAAAATGAAGGGACAGGGTGTTGTGACGACTAAATGAGAGGCTGAGTGCGGAGAGCCCGGTAAATGCTAGCGATTAGTGCTGCTGTCACTGCTGACTGCGGGTGACCTTGGGCAAGTCCCTCGCTCTCTCCAGCCACGAGCCTTCTCCTTTGTCAGGTGGGGGGAAAGGAGAAAACAGAAAAGGGCCGGGGACCCCCAAGGAGCTCACTGAACGCGGCCATCGAGCTGTAGCCCTGGCGGCTCGGCTGCCCAGTGCCCTCCCGACACGCGCAGGTTTTCTCGGGGCCACAAGCGAGTCCGTGGAGGAGCAAGGAATGTGACCCATCCGGTGGCTGGGGAGCCGGAGCGTATCTGGTATGTGCGTCTGGAACGATTTGGGGGAAATGCACCGACGTTGGAACTTGAGACACGAGCTGCCGGGGACCGAGGGGTAGGGAGCCACTGGTGCGCACACCCCCCACCGAGGGACCTGGTGCTGGGGTGGGAGTCGGCTTACACCGCACGGCCGCTGCTCAGGCCCGCCCTGCCGTGGCCATGAACTTGTTGTTTTTCCACGTCATTTGCTCTCAAATGTGCTATGGGGCCTGGCGATGCTAACCCTGCGGCAGCAGGTCCCTCCTCGTAACAAGCGATTGTGTGTTCTTCGGAGGTGGCCGAGGGGAGGAGGGGGCCGCGGGGGAGGTTGGGGAAAGGGAAACAAACCACTGCCTTACAGTGAGCCTGCGTGTCCCGGAGCCAGCTCCCCCAAAGCACATGCCATTTCTGGCCCTTGAAGGGGTTAAAGGCCTCCTGGAGTCAAAAACAAGCAGGTGTCCCACCGTGCCAGATACGCCGCCTAAACTGCTTCCAGCTTTTTTTTTCCCCTTCTGCAACAAGTCTGTGATCAGCCACGGGACAGAGGAGCCAGCAGCCTGCCTGTGACAGGCGTCAGGTTAGCTCGCTCCCACTCGGGCGGTGCCCAGGGTATAAATCCCAGCCGGGCCCCCGCTGGGGCTCCTCTCCCTGCACTCAGGAGGGGGGATCTCCTTGCAGAACCTTTCTTTTCTCCGAAGCCGCGCAGCCCAGCAGGCTCCACTGCCTTGGTGGAGGTAGCCGCGGCCTCACCAGCAGCAAGGAGGCCTGCCGGCGGGGCGGCGAGGGCAGGTGTCTGCATCCCCTGAGGAGGAGACCGCCCTCGTGGGCCCCAGACCCTGGCAGCGTTGCAGGGGAGATCTCTGGCCGCTGCAGACTGCACCATGTGGGCCCTGGGGTGCCACCAGTTCCGGTCCCGTTGGGGGCAGATGGCAGTGCTACTTTTGCTGCTCAAGGTGCCCCCGAGAGGCCTGGCACTGCCACCCATCCGCTATTCCCACGCTGGCATCTGCCCCAACGACATGAACCCCAACCTCTGGGTGGATGCCCAGAGCACCTGCAAGCGGGAGTGTGAGACAGACCAGGTGAGTGGGGAACTGGAAGCCTGAGATGGACCGAGCGCATGTGTGAACGAGGGAGAGTGGGACCCGTGGGCTGGGGACAGGGCGCAGGACTGTGAAGTCACTCAGGCCCTGGGCCACATGGAGGTAAACAGGGTGTGATGTCTGTCTAACTCTGAGGCCCAGAAGAAGAGATGGGGCGTTCAAGTTCATCAGGGATGGAGAAGCCCTGAATGCCTGGTCTCCTGTGTGCTTCGGGCTGCTCTGGGCCAGCCCGCAGATAGGTGAGAGGAGGCCTTCAGGGTGGTGCAGCGAGCAGCACGAGGCCCCACGGCCAGGGCTGGGCTTGGAAGCCACGCCGGTCTGGCAAGAAAGCTGCGGCTTCCGCCAGCCTCCAGGCCACCTCCCGAGGCGTCGGGACCCTGACACCGGGAGCAGGCCAGGCTGACGCGAGGGTGGACAGGAACAGCTCTGCACAGGCTCTGCAGTGCCCCTGTCAGGGGAGCAGATGGGGTTTCGACCTGCCAGAGTTCTCCGTGCCCGTTCCATGCTCATCAGAACGGCAAACAGGGCGGGCCGGTCCCGTGGTGATTCTCTCCCGGCTCCTGGGTCCAGGGGCCATTCCCGCCACTTTCTCCAGCAGTTGAGAGCCTGCTGGTACCTGGCGCCTGCCTGGGCAGAGGCGCTTCCTGCCAACCTGGACAGCTCCTGGGGCTCCGGGCTGGGCCGGGCATCACGGGGGAACAAGAAAGACCTGGTGCTCCCTCTGCCGAACTCACGGAACCTGCAGGAGAGCATGGGAGCCCCCTGGAGAGAGTGGCCTCTGCCTCACAGTGGCCGGGGACAATCCTCAGGCTGCTGGGGAGCAGCGGTGGGCGGGGTGGGGTGGACAGGAAGATAAGGAGTAGGGAGGGGTGGCAGAGCGCTGAGGCTGTGGGGAAGCCCGTTCCACCTGACAGATCGGGAAGGGCCTGGGTGCCGTGAGTGAGACACCAGTCGAGCTTGTGAGCCTTGGGAGAGGACACCTGTGTGGGGCTGGAGATTCAGACAGCCTGTGGGTACATCTGGGCCCTCAAAGAAAACTGTTCTAAGGATCCCCTCGAGGGTTTCTGGTACCCAAAATACCCTACCAATGGTCCCTGGAGACCCAGACTTTCACCGGCCTCTGAGTTCTGAGAGCTTCCAGGGCCAGTCTCCTAGGGACTGAATGGCCCTCCAACAGGGGAGCAGGTTGCCCGTCTGCTCCCCGGTCCCCTGCCGCGCTCAGCCCCTCAATGGGGCTTTCTCCCGCAGACCCCAGCTCCAAGACCTGCCCACCCCTGTATGAAGCCTCCCGGGCGAGGCCTGCAAGCCGATGCCAAGCGAGGGCTGCAAAACAAAGTCCTCATTCTGAGCGGAGAGTGGAAAACAGTAAACAAGCCGGGAGGGCAGGCTCCGCACAGCCCGGTGGGGGCTCTCTCCCCCGCTCAGCCGATGTGGAATGTCAGAGGCTGAAAGGAACGTCGGGCCTGCAAGAGGCCAGCCCTAGTGGGGAGCAACTGCAGAGCCCCCACCAGGGGGATTAGGAGCGGTGCCCGCCAGCCCGGTGGGTGTGGGGGTTGTCATAGAAAACACCATGTGAACGTCCTGCTTGTGTCGGCCCCAAGCACGCTGCTCATTTCGAGGAATTAAACTAATGCCTGACGTGGCTCCCCAGAGAATCCGAGGGAATTATAGCCTTGTAAGTCCTTCGACGACAGCCTTGCTGAACCTTTGCTGCCCCAGGGGATTTTTCCCTTGTTGATTTCTCTGTGAAACGCCCCCTTCGGTGGAACTGGGCGCCAGGACTTGGTGCAGCCCCTGGCGTGGGGGCTGGCGCTGCAGGCCCGTCCCACCTGCCCTTCCTCTCAGCCTTGACCGGATGTGGGCCCTCACCGGAGCGGCTGCTTCCAAAGTGTCCAGGGACAACCCCAGGTGTCTGTCCCCGCAGTGCCCCACTTTTCCTTCTCAGCGTTTGCTGTGGTCTCTTCAGTTCAGCCAGGGCATCCTCACCCTGACGGGGAAAAGACAAAAAGGCATTTGTTCCTACATGGACCTCATCTCTGGGCACTACATGACATATGTGACATAGAAGAAAAAACCCTCCTTTTAGACTTCCATCCCCCCGGAGCTCGGAGCCCTTTGCTACCACGTCCCAGCCCCAGGCACCTGGCGTCAGGGCTCTGAGGCTCTACGTTCTCAGCTGTAATATTGTAGCAAGAACAGTCCCCCTCTGGGAGGGATGTGGTGGGCCTCTTCCCACACCACCAGCTGTGTGACCTAGGGCAAGTTACCTAACCTCTGTGCCTCAGTTACCATCATCTGGGAAGTGAGGATGATGGTAAATCCACCTCAGAGGCTTGTGATGAGCATTAAATAAGTTGACTGATGTAGACGTTCTCAGGAGAGGGCCTGGCAAATAAATCATAGGTGCTGTGTACATGTTAGCTGTTATTATCAAAACATTTTGCTTGCGATGGATGAGCACGTATTAGTTCCCTTCCACACACACACTGTGCGGTAGGGCGGGGGAAGCGGGTGTTCTCTTCCCTCCCTGTGCTCAGGCCTGTCAATTTGGCTCTCTGCAGGAGTGTGAGACCTACGAGAAGTGCTGCCCCAATGTGTGTGGGACCAGGAGCTGTGTGGCAGCCCGCTACATGGATGTGAAAGGAAAGAAGGGCCCGGTGGGCATGCCCAAGGAGGCCACGTGCGACCACTTCATGTGCCTGCAGCAGGGCTCCGAGTGTGACATCTGGGACGGACAGCCCGTGTGTAAGTGCAAGGATCGCTGCGAGAAGGAGCCCAGCTTCACTTGCGCCTCCGACGGCCTCACCTACTACAACCGCTGCTACATGGATGCCGAGGCCTGCTCCAAGGGCATCACGCTGGTCGTGGTCACCTGCCGCTATCACTTCACCTGGCCCAACACCAGCCCCTCACCGCCAGAGACCACCGTGCATCCCACCACAGCTTCCCCGGAGACCCCCGGGCTGGACATGGCAGCCCCGGCTCTGCTCACCCACCCTGTGCACCAGTCAGTTACGGTGGGGGAGACAGTGAGCTTCCTCTGTGAGGCGGTGGGCCGGCCCCGGCCTGACATCACCTGGGAGAAGCAGCTGGAGGACCGAGAGAACGTGGTCATGAAACCCAACCACGTGCGCGGCAATGTGGTGGTCACCAACATCGCCCAGCTGGTCATTTATAACGCCCAGCTCCAGGACGCTGGCATCTACACCTGCACAGCCCGGAATGCTGCTGGCGTCCTGCGCGCTGACTTCCCGCTGTCGGTGGTCAGGGGCGGGCAGGCTGCGGCCACCGCGGACAGCAGCCCCAATGGCACGGCGTTCCCCGCTGCCGAGTGCCTGAAGCCCCCCGACAGCGAGGACTGTGGCGAGGAGCAGACACGCTGGCACTTCGACGCCCAAGCCAACAACTGCCTCACCTTCACCTTTGGCCATTGCCACCGCAACCGCAACCACTTTGAGACCTACGAGGCCTGCATGCTGGCCTGCATGAGCGGGCCGCTGGCCGTGTGCAGCCTGCCCGCCCTGCAGGGACCCTGCAAGGCGTATGCACCGCGCTGGGCCTATAACAGCCAGGCGGGCCAGTGCCAGTCCTTCGTCTACGGTGGTTGCGAGGGCAACGGGAACAACTTTGAGAGCCGAGAGGCCTGTGAGGAGTCCTGCCCCTTCCCCTGGGGCAGCCAGCGCTGTCAGGCCTGCAAGCCCAGGCAGAAGCTCGTGACCAGCTTCTGTCGGAGCGATTTTGTCATCTTGGGCCGAGTCTCTGAGCTGACCGAGGAGCCTGACTCGGGTCGCGCCCTGGTCACCGTGGACGAGGTCCTGAAGGATGAGAAGATGGGCCTCAAGTTCCTGGGCCGGGAGCCGCTGGAGGTCACTCTGCTCCACGTTGACTGGACCTGCCCCTGCCCCAATGTGACAGTGGGCGAGACGCCGCTCATCATCATGGGGGAGGTCGATGGCGGCATGGCGGTGCTGCGGCCCGAGAGCTTCGTGGGGGTGTCCAGCACCAGGCGGGTCAGGAAGCTGCGTGAGGTCATGCACAAGAAGACCTGCGAGGTCCTCAAGGAGTTCCTGGGCTCACACTGACGCCCCCCTCCCATGGCCCCTCCCTGGCCCTCTCCCACCCACCCACCCACCCTGACGCCTCTCAGAGAACTGGGCAAGGTCACATTTGACAGTCTTAGGCCAGCAGAGGAATATCCTTAGAGGGTCTTAGATCACCTTCTTTCTTTGGGCTCAATAAGGGGCTCATCTCTTCTTTAGCTGAGAGAGACAAAAGAGGTCAGTAAACACTTGTGAATTATCCCTGACGACCAAGCTGCTCAGGCGCTATTATCTTCTCCTTGCCGGCCAGCCCTGCCCCTGGCTCTCCCAGCCGCCCTACCGCCAGCCAGGCTCCCACCAGGGATCTAGAGAGGGGGCCGCATGGTGTCACGGGAACCATGGAATGAACTGGTTTGCGAAAGGAGTGGTGGGCAGAGAAAGGAGGGCCCAGGGACTCAGGGGACGAATTCCCCACAGCCCCCTAGACTGCCTTGAGCCAAGACCGCTTCGTGTGGGGAGTCACAGGAAGGGGGAAGCAGGGGGTGTGGTCCGCCCGGTACCCAAGTGGCGCTGAGCGGGGGTATCTGGGCAGGTGCCCTTGGGTGGTGGGTGGTCAGGCTGCGCTTCCATCAAGTTGCCCTGTGGTCTCTGAGGCCACCAGCAGGATACATGTTTCTCGTGTCTCCTTGGCTTTATGGATCGGCTTGTTGCTTGTTGATTTGTTAATTCAGTTCTGTTCGGTCCTACTCAGCAGACATCTTCTGGCCATTTACTGGGTGCCAGGTGCGGGGGCCACAGAGAGCTGTCAGCCACTGCCCAGCTCCCAGTCCAGACCCAGGGCCCCTGGCGGCAGACCCTGGGTGTCCCTCCCAGCCATCAGATGGTCCCATTTAACAGTCCGTATGCTTCCACCTGTCACTGGCTTCCTCGGACATGAAGCAGATAGAAGCCCCAGGATCTGTTTCTGTAGGAAGAGAAAGAAAGGAAGAGGAAAAGCCGGCAGGGAGGGGGCTGGGGACGGAATGAGAAGGGAGGGAGGAGGGGAGGCAGGCTGGGGAAGGGAAGGAACGCTGCTCGATGCTCCCATCTGGTGGCGGCCTCAGGCCTGGATGGCAGGTTTGGGGATGTGGCTGCCAGTGGCTGATTTTTCTTCTTGGACTTCCAGTGCAGACCCAGCCCCCCACCACTAGACAGAGGATTCGGGCGAAACCCACTGTCAGCTCCACCACTGCCCCCTAGTCCCTCCTCAGCCCTTCATTCTCCCCATGCCCCTCCCAAACTGAAGGTCACTGTGGGGCGTCCTTGTTTCTTCCTCACACGTAGGGAGGAAGGTACCAATTAAAAGCTAATAGTATCAACAGGCCTTCCTGCGTGATTCATTTGAGCTAATATGTATGTGGGGGGGAGGGGAGTGGGTGGTGTCATTGGCTTTGGTGACCGTGCAGGAGGGAAGTCTGGCTGACAGGATCACACTTGGGTCATGGAGAGACACGGCTCCTGCTCAGCCCACTGTGCAGCTCCGAGGCTCCTTCGCCGTGGGGCTCTGTGGATTAGGCACTGGGGCCAGGTGACGTTCTGAAGATCAGAGGCAGGAAGGTGTGGGCCTCAGGCCTTGTCCCGCAGTCCTTCACCCCATCATGACAGCGTGGTAGACGGGGGGCAGGTGGAGGGAACAGAAGTGGGGCAGGCTGCCCAGCTGTGACTCCCCAGGGAACCTCTGGGGGAAGCCTGGTCCCACAGCCCTAGCTGTGCTCCAAGTTTTGCAGGATGTAGCTCGGTTTCTAGGATGCGGATAAGCAGCACCTTTGGTCCCGGCTGCTTGTGGCTACTCCCTCGCCCTGGAGGTGTGTTCGGGAGCCTGCAGCCACAGCCCACCACACAGCTTGTTTGTCCCTGAAGTTGGGAGCCAACTAAGCACAGGAGACACCTGTCCCCCGTCTACATCCCGGGGTCTTCCGGGCCACAGCCGTGAGGAGGACCCCAGCCCTAGTCCAGCCCAGCCCAGCCCTCCTTCGAATAATCCCCTGCAATGAGGAGGGGCCGTGGTGGAGAAGGTGAGCTGCTTCCTGAGAGAGAAGAGAGCCCACAGGAACGGGAACTTATCATTGCCCTTGGGAAAATGCTGAGCATAAAACTTAGGTACTGAGGACGAGGGAGGGGAGGACTGAACTCCTCGCTCACCCTCAGAGGCTTGGAGACGTTCTGTTGCATGTGCTTCTAGGCCGAGGTGCCCCGATCAATAGCACATTGTTTAGAGTCTGAGACGGTAAATGTCAACATGCCAGCACCTGTCACCTCCCCTTTTCTCCACACTTGCATAGCTGCAGGGCCTGAGCCTGTGGCTCCCTGGGGCAGATGTGGGGTTCAGGGGAGTCCGATCTCAGGGCTCCCTGTCACCAGTTCACTGTCCACCAACAGCCGCACACCTGGGGTTCCCGCCGCACTCCAACCCCAGCCGGGCAGAGTGAGAAAGCCAGCCTGTGGAGTCAGACCCCCCTGGTGTGAATCTGAGCTCTAATACTTATTCTCTGCTTCCCTGAGCCTCAGTTTCCTGCAAAACAGAGGGTAGTAAGAGCTCTTTATAGAGACTTGCAGAGAGTAAAGAGAATCTTTACAGAGCTCAACCCCTTCAACCTTGTCCAATGGGAAAGCCCAGGAAACAGAGCCTGCCCAGACGGCTGCCCCTGGGCCTTCTGCAGCTCCCTGGCCAAGAGCAGACCCCCAGGATCTAAAGCATCCCTCCTTGTCCTTCTGGGCCGCAGGTTCCTCCGGCTCAACGACCACATAGCTTCAGCTGTCTTACTCAGTTGCTCACAGAGCGCACCCAGACTGATCACCCCACACAGGCTGATTTGGGGTTCAGAAAATATGGGCTTCTAGGAACTGAGTGCTTTAGAATCTCTTACTACTTTGGAGCCACTACGTGGCATTGATTTTTCTGTTCCTGACACTAAGCCTGGGTCTCTGTCCTCTGCTGGCGAGGCCTGACATGACGACTGGCATCTAGCAGGTGTTTGGTAAAACAGAGCTTTGGGGGGACTCTGCCCACAGGGCCCCACCCCCGGCTGCCACAGATGAGAATAAGTCTACCAAGACATGATTTGCTTGTGGAGGAAAAGTGGCCAATCTCTCAAAGGAGAAGGGCCAAGAGCCTTTTCCTCAATGGGCTTTTATTGGGTTGGTTTTGCACGAGAATACAGGTAAAGCTCATCAATCATTGTCAGGCAGTAAGGATCAAACAATAGATAGCATACAAAGAACTCTGAGGGCTTATTCTGAGTCAGGGTCTGTTAGCTAAAGGGCTACAAAAATTTGAGGAACAAACTCACTTCTTGCTTGAACTCTTATCATTTAATTGAGAGCATTCTAAACAAAGCAGGTTTCATAGGATTTTACATATTCTTTCTTAGGCCTGATCACCCTAGGGAACCCATCCTTTCCAGCACAGGGCTGCACCCACCACCAGCATTGTTTCAGGCTTGAGTCGGGCAGGGGAAGTAAGGCAGCCGAGAGACTAGGAGACTTCTGGAAGACACAATGTGGACTCAGGCTATGTCAAAGCCAAGGGGCGAGGGTCCACTAACCCCTTTTGCTATAACCCCCCAGTCCTTCCCTGAGGCCTCCCTGTGATCGTGCCTGTCTTAGGTCATTCCCCCCTTGGGGAATCTTACCCGTCATTGGCTAACCAATCAAGCATTGGGGGCCAGGCAGGATGAAGTAAAAGGAGCAGAAGTGGCGCCCCTGCCAGGGAGATAAGCTTTGTCTCCTTAGAGGCTTATGGTCAAGGTCACTCACTCAGCCTTAGCCATGGGGAGGTTACAACTTCTGAAACCAGGCAGGGCGGTTCCCAACACTGAGCTGGATTCCCAGGGCCTAGTTGTCAGGCACCCTGGGGAGGCCGCCCCACCAGTCTGGGAGATTTGCCCCAGCCTGGACCCCAGGACCCTTGGGGACTGAGTCCTCCTTCAGGTCCAAGGCCAGACTCACCTGCTTTCTTTCCTGTCTACCCTGGACACCTTCTTCTCCCATCCCTGCATCTGATGTCCTCCCACCCGCACCCCGCCGCCGCCCCGTCCCAGTCCACCTCTGTTTGCCTCTTCAGCCGCCTGGTCTGGCGCCGCTGTCTCCAGACCAGCCCCAAAGCCCCTGGGCAGGACAGCTTGGCTTTTTCCACCCCCTGCCTCTCCAGCCTCCTAGGACACTTTGCTCCATTGTCTGGCCAGCTGCTCCATAGTCTGATGTCACCCCCTGGACAGTGGGGCCAGAGAGCAGGGACCAGGGGTGGAAACTTTGAGGGAAGGGACAGAGTAAACACAGAGCCACATGGTGATTTCCTTAGGCTGTGGAACACCACGTCCAACTGTCCTGTTACAACATCAACACTGAGGGGCACTGACTATGTGACAGGCACTGGATATCATGTCTTGTCATTGGCAGCACAAGTGGATGAGACAGGATGCTATTTTGTAGGTGGGAAAACTGAGGCTAGGGGATAAGACACTTGCCCAAGATTGCCCAGCTGCTAAATGGCAGAGCCAAGATTTGAACCTCGGGAGTCTGACTTCAGACTTCTTAATGCTCCTGTTACACTCTTCTCCCAGGGTGTCTCTCTCTCTCTCTCTCACACACACACACACACACACACACACACAAACACACACACACACACACTGGGCTGGGCAGCGTGGAATTCCATCAGGACCCCAAAGATCTCCAACGTGCCCGCCTCCTATTAGCCACACACATAGTGCCCCAGGGCTGTCTGACGACCTTGCCGTGTGACATGGTGTTTCTATCACACACATAAGCAGTCATGGCCTAGATTCCTGGGCGAGACATCAGCCTTATGTTTACTCATCCTTCAAGACTCAGCTCCTCGGGGAAGCTGCCCCTGTTGCCCAGGCTCTATAGATATTCCCCTGCAAGTTTTGGTCTCCCTCTGTGTCTGCATGGACCTCGAGCCAGCACCATTGCTTCGGGGCCCCAAGAGGTGTGTGGGCCCAGCTTGCAGAGCTCCTGGTGGCTTCACTGAAGGGTCCTGGGCCAAGGGCCCACTGCCCTGCCACAGGCTGGGGAGGGGCTTCTCTGGGGCCTTCCCTGCTGTTTCCCAGCTCCATTTCCTGATCGCACCTCCTCCTTCTCCTCCCACCTCCCCAGGGAGTCTGAAGCCTTCCTCCTGCTCCAGGAATGTGTGATTAATATAGGCAGGATAGGTGACAGGGCTCCTGGGCCCTATTTTTGGCGGTGGCCTCATTCTGGAATGCGCCCTGAGGTCAAGTGACACTCCTCTCAGGCTGTCAGGAGGGAGGAGTAGCTCTCCAGCCGGCCGTCTCCTGCAGGAGAGGGGCGGGTGGGCAGGTAGGCCGGCGACCAGCCCTCTCCCTCCTGCTTCTTCGGTTCCTGAGCCCCTCAGCACTTCAATGTCAGGGTCAGGCTGGAGTCTCTGTGTCCGCATCCCAAGTCACCTCGGGACACAGCACTCCGAGTCAGGCCACCAGCCGCCGCTCCCTGATCACCCTCCACCAGCTCAGCTGAGGAGAGAGCAAGGCTGGGCCACGACCCTTCCCGACAGGAAGTGACAAGGGGCCCCGACAAGAGTTCCCGACAGGGTGACAAGGGGCCCGTCTTGATCACACGTTTTCTGTCTTGGCTTGAGGCATGCATTCAGTTCTGTCAAAGGGTGGTGACTGCCTTGTCTTCTGCGTGCCCAGCCAGGAAGCAGAGAGGGGGCCTGGCAAGAGCCCTCAGCAGGAGAGAAGCACCGTGTCGGAAGAGGGACAGCGCCTGGCTGGTGTGCCTCAGTGGACTGCGTGCTGCTCTGTGAAGCAAAGGGTGGCCAGTTCGATTCCCAGGCAGGGCACATGCCTGAGTTGCAGGCCAGGTCCCCAGTAGGGGGTGTGCAAGTAGCAACCACATGATGATGTTTAAGGCCTAAGAATTATTTTATGGTCACTGCTGCCATGACTGAATTGTACAAGTGTTTAAAAAGAGGCAGCAGATATTTTAGGCTGTAGGGTTCCCAGACCCCCTTGGTCCCCAGGGTGGGGGGCAGTGAGGAAGGGTCAGGGCCAGAAAAGAACATGGGCCCTTGCATTAGGCTACCAGGGCTTGGGTCCAAATACTGGCTCTGTGTGTGACTGGGTGAGGGAACCCCTCTGTGCCTCAGTGTCTTCATCTGTAAAGTGGAATAATAACAGTGCCATAGTCCTGGGCCGGTCGCTCTGGTTTCTTGGGGATGCGTGCTCCTGCACACGGTTAGAATAAGAACCAGGAGACAAAAACAGGACCCTCTCCCCAAAGATGCCCTTGGCCAGCAAATGAGAACAGATGCAATCTCCTTCGCTGACAAAGGAGTCCTGGATGAGGTTACCTGGAGAGGACAGGGCGAGGGGAGCCAGGGAGAGCATGGTGGGCGACCAGCAGGCAGAGACAAAGGGTAGCCACAGAGTGGAGATGGACGACCTCTGGGACCCCCACGGAGGCCGTCGGAGTATTTTTCCACCTTCATTCCGGCTCCAATACCTCAGGGCCCAGAGCTCTGCTCCCAGTGGCCCCTTATTTCAAGCACCACTCCTCAGGTCCAGGCACCTCAGGGAGTGACAGAACAAAGGGGGAGCAGCCTCAGGGTCCCGGTGTGACCGGTAGCTCAGACTCAAAGCAATGGTCACAGTCATCGCAACCGACAGTTTCCCCCGGGCCCTGCTGGGAGAAGCTAACGCAGCTTCGGGGAGACCCGCACAGATGAGGACCCACCCCCACCTCAGGCCTCCTGGAGGGCGGGTGCCCTTTACCCACCTGGGAGGTGCCCGGGTGGCAGGGCTAATCACGTCCATTACTAATAGCTGGCAGCGCCTAATAGGTGTTCGTTAAATCCTTACAACCCTGTGAGGTATGTGTTATGCACCTCCATTTGATATTCTCTCCATTTCAGAGATAACGACACAGGCTCAGAGAGACTGAAGAATTTGCCCAAGTCCCTGGCGGAGCAGGAAGCCCAGCCTAGGCCCCTGTCTCTGACTCTCAAGCCCATGCGTTGGACCGCAGGTATGCTGCCCGCCACCTCAGGGCGGAGAGCAGCGAAGTACGGCTTTCTCTCACTTCGGCTTCCTGCCTTCTCATGGGCAAGTTTCACTGCCCAGGATTCTCATGAAAGGACATGTTTTAGGCCGGTCGACCTTCCCTAAGCATGCTGAGGTCATGTCCTTCAGTCTAAGCCACAAGCAGAGATGGAGAGAGACAGACAGAGACAGAGACAGAACCCAGGACCCCTCTCAGAAGTGCAGAGAGAGTTCCAGTTATCAGGTAGGGGGAAGAGGACTGTGCTCAATGCTTGATCTATCTTCTATAATCCTCACACTAACCATGAGAAGTTGGGTTTTTCGGAGGCTGAAAAGCTTTAACAGGGCATCCCCATTCAAGGGTGAGCTTGGGATGCAATTCAAAGTCTGACCCCCAATCCCATATTCTTCCTTCCACAGGGTTACTGCCTATCATTTTATTTGGAGGCTTGGTGAAGCCCCTGTACAATGATAGAGCACTCTTCGTTCTTAGCAGTTACCAAGGAGTCTGGAGAGGGGATCTCGGAGCCTAGACATCTGTCCCTGCTGGTGAAGCTGAGGGGAGACATGGATCAGACGCTGGTGTTTTCATTTTCAAAGCAAGATCCATGCATCATCTGGAGCAGCGATGTCCTCTGAATGGTCCCAGGTCACGTGAAGGGGCTTGGACAGCTTGTGGCAGTATTTTCAGTGGGTGACATCGTGCTCGACCACAGAGGAAGCTTAGGGGAGCCCAGGGAAGGCCCAAGGGAAGTGTCCCAGGGGAAGAGTTATTTGGGGCTAATTTCTGGCTTAGAGTTCACTCCAAAGCTTACCTCCAAAGCCTCACTTTTTGATTTATGCTCAAAATGGAAAGACATTTTAAGCATCCAAAACACCAAATTGGAAAACAGAACAGTTGAATTATGAAAAGACTTGTTTGCTAGGCCAAGAATAGAGTGTGGGGGAGGGGTGGGGGGCAGGTGAGAGTGAGCGGGGGGAGGGGGGGGTGTCTGAGTTTGTGCTGTGAACACACACGTCCCACCAACACCGGCTTCTGAAAGGGCACTACCTGCTGTGAATCCCGATAATTAAAAAGAGAAAAAGTTGTGTCTCTAAAGGCAGGAAAACAAATGAGATGACCCCTAGAGGGAGCTTCTAGCCTGAGGAGGTCTCTAGGACAAGCATGAACTGAAACACTGTCTTGAAAGATGGAATTAGAGCGTCTCTCCGTCACTACCACCTTGGCCTTCTCACCTGACCTCTCCATCCAACCCCTGGGTTAGACAAACGAGAAATGTCTAAACCACCTCTCTCACCACCGGTCTGTACAAACCTTGGAACAATGGGGAAAAAAAAAAAAGGGCCAAAGGCAAAGGCAGCTTCCCCAGGGAGTGACAGGGTATCAGCAGAGCTCCTCTGGCTGATTTCTCTGCCTCACCCTCCCACCCCCCACCCCCGGGGTGAGCAGCCCGCATCCTCCCACTGTGCACGCTGCAGATGAAGAAAAAGAAGGAGGACCAAGTTTCTCCTCCACTGGGGCTGGGGATTTGGGGAGCCGTGCTTCCCCGGGTGACCCACTCTTCATGACTTGATAAGTCCTCCCCCATCCAGATCCCCTCAGCAGGGCCTGAGTTCCTCCCTTCCCACTCACACCTCCGCCCTCTCTTGTGTAGGGTTGCTTGGGCCCGTGTGTTATCTTTTGTGTTATCTTTTGCTAGAATGTAAGCTCCAAAGGCCCCAAAGGTTTATGTGTATCACCACCAGTTCCTAACCCCGTAGTTGCTCACTAAATGTGTTGAGTGAATGAATATATAGCTTGTTTTGTTTTGTTTTTTTAAAGATTTTACTTATTTATTTTTAGAGGGGAAGTGGGGAGGGGAAGGAGAGAGAAAGAGAGGGAGAGAAACATCAATGTGTGGTTGCCTCTCTTGCACCCCCTACTGGGGACCTGGCCCACAATCCAGGCATGTGCCCTTGACTGGGAATCAAACTGGACACCCTTTGGTTCGCAGGCTGGCGCTCAAACCACTGCGCCACACCAGCCAGGGCCACAGCTTGTTTTTAATGATATCTCACTAGGGACCTGCATAGAATCTGACCCCAGAGCAGCTGCAAGTCAATATTGCTCTTGCTGAGAGCTCAGTTATGTGAGGTTCTTGTCAAAGAACCCGAGTCCCCAGGCGGCAGCAGTGAAGTGGATAAATAAAACAAGCACGTGGCCCTCGAGCTCTTATATCCTATTCCACCCTGTTTTTGCAACAAATGTCTCTTCCCTACTTGTGCCTGATATTGAAATGAGTTTGGGGTTGTTGAGTGAATAACTGCTTACAGGACCATGCTGGGTATTCAGGGGAGAGAAAGTTGGCACGAAATGCATTTTACAAAACTCCTCCTAAACAATCAAGTGTGGCTCTTCTTTTTTTTTTTTAATAAAGATTTTACTTATTTACTTTTAGACAGAGGGGAAGGGAGGGAGAAAGAGAGGGAGAGAAACAGCAATGTGCGAGAGATACATCCATTCGTTGCCTCTCCCTTACACGCCCCCAACTGGGGACCCGGCCTGCCACCCAGGCATGTGCCCTGATGGGAGTCAGGCCGGCAGCCTTTCAATTCTCAGGCCTGCACTCAGCGCACTGAGCCACACCAGCCAGGGCAGGTGTGGTTCTTTCTTTTTTAAGATTTTATTTATTTTTTAGAGAGGGAAGGGAGGGAGAAAGAGAGAGAGAAACATCAATGTGCGGTTGCTGGGGGCCACGGCCTGCAACCCAGGCATGTGCCCTGACTGGGAATCGAACCTGCGATGCTTTGGTTCGCAGCCCGCGCTCAATCTACTGAGCCACACCAGCCAGGGCAGGTGTGGTTCTTTTATAAAGCCTCCTACTGAGGTCACCCAAAGAGGCTATGAATGGGTAAGGACCATGGACTCTGGAAACAGAATCCCACAGTTCCAGCCCTGGCTCTGTTGGCTATAACTGTCAGGACCTCTCTGCATCCATTTCTTTATCTGTAAATAAGAAAACATAGCACAACCTCAGAAGGTCCTTAGGAAATTTAAGTGATTTACAATATGTGTTTAGAACAATACCTGGCACATAGTAAATACTATGTAAGTATTGTTATTGTGCTTCAGAGATTGGTTATTGCTTCTGGATCCCCTAAGACTTTGTGATAATATAAAAATCATGGTCATGCAAACAGGCAGCATGCAAGGCCTGGGTGCAGCTCCCTGCCCACCTTCAAAGTCCAGAAGAAAACATGTCATCAGGCAGTCATCAGAAAAGTGTGGCATGCCTGGAGGAGGGGGACTTGTCCCAGGTCTCAGAAGCATCTCAGCAAGCCTCCGCCAAGGGGAACTGATCCCCAGGACAACTCCCCCAAGGTGGTGTACACAGAGGCCCCCTCCTTTACTGTTCTTTTCCCCGGCCGCAGAGGAAGGGCAGAGACAGGAGACACACCCCCAGCCCCTTTTCCACCTGCTGTATGACCCTTGTCCTCCGGCAGCGGCTCCGGGGGAGAGGAGGTCTGGCCTGCCTTCCTGTACCCCTTTCACACAGAACCGAAACAGTTCTTCTAACTTCTGTGGTCTAGAGGATGAATAAAAGTCTCCCCCAAAAAACATTTCTTCCCAAGTTGCAAAGAAAATGTTTCCTTCCTTTCCTGCAGTCTTACATAAAATTCAGAAAGGTGAATTTTCCCCAGGTAAAACTGTGGAGAGCCCATGTGATAACTGGGTTGCTCCCCAAGTCTTCAGGTAAAGGGCCTCTGGTGATGCCTTAGTGGCTAGAAAGGCTTCCCGGGGGTTGCAGCTGTCTTAGGCATTGGATTGAAATGGTTTGGCGATCCCCATCGTGTTTCCTGGCAGTAGAGTGAGCAGAGAGTAGGTGACCGGGGCTCTGCCGAACTTTAGAAAGCCGGGTAGTTTATAAAACAAGGAGAGTTCTTTTTGGGAAAAGAGCTCGGAGGGTGGTAGGCAGATCCGGATAACCAGAGGACGGGCACGCTCATTACAAAACAAACCAAGTCCAACCTTTATCCTTCCTAGAAATGACTTCATGGATGGTGGAGGGGTGGCAAAGAAAAGCCCTCTGAAAGGAGTGCCTCCGTTTAGTTCAAAACAGAAAAAGGGCTGTGCCTAGAACTACCCAGCCCATGGCACAGCCATCCGGACTCCGGACTGAAATGGGCAATGTGTGGAGGGTTCTATGACTCCATTTCTGAGACCACACTGATGGGAGGATTTGGCGTTCCCTTCAGGTATCCAGAAGCCATCAGTTTGTGCCCGTTTGCTAGGAACCAGGCCAGACTGATGTCAAGCCTGTGCCTGTCACATGCCTTTCCAGCTGAAAGGAATAAAGAATTGTTTCAAATCTGAATCTGCTTTAGGGGCACAGCCTTCATGCTCCGCAGGAGGCCATGCCGCGTAACCCTGCAGCCCCTGACGGCACTATGGGAGGAAGAGGCCAGAACGCAAGGGTTGTAGAAGGGCATGCAGAGAAGCAGCGTGTAAAAATAGCTGTGACCTGATGGCTGGGAAGGAAGTTTATGTTTGACTTTAACATTCAGTACAAAAAAAAATACCATAAAAGCAATGTCTAACTTGTTTTATAAATGTGTTTTTCCACAATGATTTTTGAAACAGCGGTGAAGTGTATGGAGAGAAGGAATGCGACCTACAATATACGCCAACGTTTGTCTAAAAATATTTCACACCTGTTCTCCGTTCTGTATACTGGTCATGTTTTATCAGTGAAGTAAAGTACTCACAGTGCCAGACGAAATGTGTTTTTCCTTCCAAGTCCTCAGTGTTTTCCCTTCTCTAAAGCAAACCTTCCCTTCTTTTCTACCTGCACTAAAATACAGCTAGCACCATCATCCACATGCCATATCTCCCACCACAGCTGCATTTTAACGGCTCCTATTCCCGAGCCAGGTTTATTGAATAGGAATCACAATTTCGATACTTTTCACAACAGCAGAGGCACTTCCAGCAAACACTTTTGGCTGCACCCAAAAGGAGCATCAACTTGGACATGGGGTTTAAATAAATTTGATTGTATGAAAAAGAATGCTGAAACACTGGTTTCCCTACCAGGGCCTCAAAACTAGAGTTACAAACTCAGCAGTATTACCGAAACACAAATAGAATAGCTTTCAGGAGACTGCTGTAGAATTTTTACTTAATTCCGTTGGTGCAAATAATAGACTGGACAACAAAATGTTGACATAATACAGTTACAGCCGTCGTTTACTCTTCTGAATTCACAGGGCAGCAAACACGGGCAGAATTCTGGACTTCCTGCCTTCTGAATACTGCAAGCCCCGAAATATGTTCCATTAATTCAGGGACAACTCTGCAGAGCAAGGCGATTAGTTCCCTGAAGAGGTACATTGACATCACTACACCCATTCGCAGACCAAGACACTGAGCCATCTCAGTTGAATGACTTAACTGGCATAAGGAAGAAAGCAGACCCATAATTTCAAATAGCCTCTGGACACAAGCTGCCTCCTGGTTAAAAGTTTTCTTCTAAGGTTTGCCCGATAGTGAGGTGATCTCAAAGCTCCACCCGCAGATTATATGTATAAAGCAAGTCTTCTAAAATATAAATCTTAAAAAAAAAAGAAATACAATATAAATCTTAAAACTCAAATATTGAGAAATGGTTAGTAGTAGTTTATTATTTACAAGTCAAATATCATTAATGAGAAGATTTTTAGCCCAATCTAAACCTCCAAAAACCTGACTAAGGGTTCATTAATATTTGGTCCAATTAAATGCTAACTAACCCAAAATCTAAATAGTAGGCCTTTAATATAACAAGGTTTAATCCATAAACTCCAGAAATTCTTCTGAACAATTTTTTAAATGGGTTTTTCTAGTTGCTGTACAGTTTAAATGTGTGTAAAACGAATAGCAACTTTAAAGGGAATGTAAGTTCATCCCTGATGGATTGTGATTCTAAAATGTGACAGTTTTTATTTTAAACTAAAATATACTGTGATTTCTTTAAGAAAGGCTTTCAGAACTAGTTTAAAATAAGGCCATTTGGTTTCCTTAATGTTTTAAAATAAAAGCAAGGAGACCATTTAGCACAACGTCTATACATATAGAAATCATATATTACAAAGCGTATGCCTTAATATAGCTTT
>PVIA01000196.1:461994-572669 GCA_004024845.1 Tonatia bakeri
TTTTTTTTTAAATTTCATTTATTTATTTTTAGAGAGGGAAGGGGGAGAGAGAGAGAGAGAGAGAAATAGAGAAACATCAATGTGCGGTTGCTGGGGGACATGGCCTGCAACCTAGGCATGTGCCCTGACTGGGAATCGAACCTGCGATACCTGATTCGCAGCCCGCGCTCAATCCACTGAGCTACGCCAGCCAGGGCTTTAATATAGCTTTTTAAAGTAACTTAAACCAGACTGCCGGCCAAGATGGAGGCACAGACAGACACAATGTGCCTCCTCATACAACCAAAAGAAAGACAACAATTTAAAACAAAAAAAAACGAACTGTGGCCCTGGCTGGCGTAGCTCAGTGGATTGAGCTCGGGCTGCGAACCAAAGCATCGCAGGTATGATTCCCAGTCAGGGCACATGCCTGGGTTGCAGGCCATGTCCCCCAGCAACCGCACATTGATGTTTCTCTCTCTCTCTCCCTCACTTCCCTCTCTAAAAAATAAATAAATAAAATCTTAAAAAAAAAAAACCCACCAAAAAACCCCCGAACTGTATGGAAGTCCAATAACCAAGGAGTTAAAGAGGAAACATTCATCCAGACTGGTAGGAGATGGGCAGCTGGGTGGAGAGCACTCGTGGCAAGAGAACTGGGGCGGGCAAGGTGGTGGCTCGCTGGCAGGGCAGTAGCAGGCAGACCGGGTGAGGCGGTGGATTGCGTACTGGGCGGTCCGACATTCATGTGCAGATAAACCGGGAGGAACAACTGGGGAGCAGGACGGACTACACAACCCAGAGCCACAGCTCCGGGAAATAAAGCCTCAAACCACTGATTGAAAACACCTGTTGGGATTGAGGTGCCGGGAGAGACTCCCAGCCTCACAGGAGAGTTCGTTGGAGAGACCCACAGGGTCCCAGGACGTACACAAACCCACCCACCCGGAATCAGCACCAAAAGGGCCCAGTTTGCTTGTGGGAAGTGGGGGAAGTGACTGAAATTCAGCAGAGAGCAGAGAAAGTGCCATTATTCCCTCTCGGATGCCTCCCCCACATATAGCATCACAACCCAGGCATGTGGGTTCCCCCGCCCTGGTGAACACCTAAGGCTCCACCCCTCATACTTAACAGGTGTGTCCAGACAAAAAAAAAAAAAAAATGGCCCAAATGAAAGAACAGATCAAAGCTCCAGAAAAAATACAACTAAGCCACAAAGAGGTAGCCAACCCATCAGATGTACAGTTCAAAGCACTGGTGATCAGGATGCTCACAGAATTGGTTGAATTTGGTTGCAAAGTAGATGAAAAAATGAAGGCTATGCTAAGTGAAATAAAGGAAAATGTACAGGGAACCAATAGTGATGAGAAGGAAACTGGGACTCAAATCAATGGAGTGGACCAGAAGGAAGAAAGAAACATCCAATCAGAAAAGAATGAAGAAACAAGAATTCGAAAAAATGAGAAGAGGCTTAGGAACCTCCAGGACATCTTTAAACGTTACAACATCTGAATTATAGGGGTACCAGAAGGAAAAGAGGAAGAGCAACAAGTGGAAAAGTTATTTGAACAAATAATAAAGGAGAACTTCCCCATTCTGGCAAAGGAAATAGACTTCCAGGAAATCCAGGAAGCTCAGAGAGTCCCAAAGAAGTTGGACTCAAGAAGGAACACACCAAGGCACATCATAATTACATTAGTCAAGATTAAAATCAAGGAGAGAATCCTAGAAGCATCAAGAGAAAAGAAGACAGTTATCTACAAAGGAGTTCCCATAAGACTGTCAGCTGATTTCTCAGAAGAGACCTTACAGGCAAGAAGGGGCTGGAAAGAAGTATTCCAAGTCATGAAAGGCAAGGACCTACATCCAAGATTGTTCTATTCAGCAAAGCTTTTATTTAGAATGGGAGGGCAGATAAAGTGTTTCTCAGATAAGGTCAAGTTAAGCCTTTAATTTAAGGCCTTATCAGCAAGCCCTTATTATCTGAAATGTTAAAAGGACTTATGTAAGAAAAAGAAGATAAAAAAATGAACAGTAAAATGACAGCAAACTCACAATTATTAACAACCATACCTCAAACAAAACAAAAGCAAACTAAGTAAACACCTAGAACAGGAACGGAATCACAGAAATGGAGATCACATGGAGGGTTATCAACAAGGGAGTGGGAGGGGGAGAGAGGCGGAAAAATTACAGAGAATAAGTAGCATAGATGGTAGGTAAAAAATAGACAGGAGGAGGGTAAGAATAGTATCAGAAATGTAGAAGCCAAAGAACTTATATGTATGACCCATGGACATGAACTAAAGGAGGGGAACGTGGGTGGAAGGGGGTATACTGGGCAAAGGGGAGTGAAGGGGGGAAAGTGGGACAATTGTAATAACATAATCAATAAAATATATTAAAAAAACAAAGTAACTTAAACCAGCCCTGGCTGGAGTAGCTCAGTGGATGGAGCATAGGCTGGGAACCAAAGGGTTGCCAGTTCAATTCCCAGCCAGGGCACATGCCTGGGTTGCCAGCCAGGTCCCCATTAGGGGGCGTGTGAGAGGCAACCACATATTGATGTTTCTCTCCCTCTCTTTTTCCTTCCCTTGCCCTCTAAAAATAAAATCTTAAAAAAAAAGTCAAATGTTCATCATTTTACTTGGAAGTGACAGAGCCACTAAATTTACAGTCCTTAGTCTGAGGGAGTCATCCTGTGGTTAGAAATGAGAGACGTAATTTATACAATTAAGAAAATCAACAAAATTAGAGCATTGTTAATGATTTGTAAAAATAATTCCAGACAGCCTGTGATTATAGTTGATGACCTCACCAGAGATATAAAGTATTTCTCTCAAATCACCACGACTTCTGAGCATGGCTGAGCACCTTTCGCTGGACTCTTCCCATTAACTCTCTGGTGAAGATTCTACAAGTCATGTGGCTACTACAACAAAAATGATCTTACTGCACTGACTTCAAATCAGAACAGGAACTAATCTGAGGGAACAAAGCATTGAGTTTAAGAGCATAACTCTGGAACCAGACTCTGTGAATTTGAATTCCAAGCCTACCACTTACTGGCCACGCGACTGTGGGCACGTCAAAGCTGGGTCTCAGCTCTGCGTCTGCAAACTGGGTGAGAAAGGCGCATGGCACACAGTACGTGCTACACCAGTATTTGGTAACTGAATGTTTTACATAAAAAATAAAAAATAAACAGGACTTCAACACGTGCTGTACTCATTTTCCAAATGTACGTAAAGACATTGATCCTTGGTTCTTTAAACATGAGTATCTTCTTAACATGACACAAAAACTGAACAACTCGGATTTCAGCTGACCTCCTGGGCCAAATTGATTAAGCATTAACTGATTGGTGTACTAAGCAGTATAAATGTGTTTTATTCAGTCATGGCAATTTTACATACTTGTCTTCTAACAAGGCTGTTTTCTGATCTGATCTTGCACCAGGGCTGTGATCCTGCGTCTGACAAAAAGCATCATTCTAGCCGAGGAGGGATATATGTTTGACGTGCCATGCTCATGCCATTTTCTGCTTGTGTAGGGAAAGGTTGTGGAGGAAGCTCTCCAGATAGCATTTTACTTCGTTAGCTTAAGTATGCCCGGATGCTTTTTCCTATACATTAGTGATATTTTCAAATCACGTAAGTCCTAAAGATTTTCTAGATCAATGCCCTCAGTTAAAGTGCCAGTACATAAGACATCTATATGAGAATGAAATGAACACCGACACACATTAGAAAAACATCTTAAACTCAGGGCAACTTTAGTTTCATCTTCAAAAGCTAAGAAGCATAGTAAATACTGTCATTATCTTTAATGGGCATTTTGACTGAAGGCCTACATTTGCCATCTTATAGAGGTTAGAGGTATTTAAAGGGGATTTAACAATACATGTGATTTTATTTTTTAAAGATTTTATTTACCTTTAGAGAGAGGGGAAGGGAAGGAGAGAGGGAGAGAAACATCAATGTGTGGTTGCCTCTCACACCCCCCCCACTAGGGACCTGGCCCTAGCATGTGCCCTGACTGGGATTCGAACCAGTGACCCTTTGGTTCACAGGCCGGCACTCAATCCACTGAGCCACACCAGTCAGGGCAATACATGTGGCTTTAGAAAAGATGGGCAGTAAAGGAACATTGTAAACCCTGAGCTACTTTTTAGCATCATGTTCTTCCCCCATCGATGAGCCATGTGATCTGTAAGGCAGCACTTTGGACACCAGGGCAAGGCCATTCCGAGGCTGCTACAGTATCCATAGTTGCAGAGGTCAAAAAGATAGGAAAGACCTATGAAGATGTAACTCATCAAACTCTCAACCAAGTCTCCACACAGACAGTCAAGTGTGATGGCTTGAGGGGGAGAAAAAGATTTGGGACTACGAGGCCGGCTTTTCTAAGCTGTGCTAGACAAAGTACTTTTAAAAAAATTTCCATTCCTAATGAGCAAAAGGAGAAGAAAACACAGCCCTTGTTCATCCTTTAAAACAAAGCAAAAAAAGTCAAGGACAGCAAGCTCAAATCAAATCATTTGTTTTCTTGAAACCAATCAAGATAAAATTTAGTTGGTTCAAGTGCCAGATGAATATATTGGGTTGGCCAAAAAGTCTGTTTTGTTTTTTCTGTAAATTAAAAGACACATTTTTCATTTTCACCAATAACTTTATTGATTTGGATATTTTTAAGTATGTTGGCTACCTCCCGCTATTGGCTTCTAGTGGGTAGAGGTCAGGGGTGCTGCCAAACATCTTCCAATGCATAAGACAGCCCCGCAGCAAAGAATTATCAGGCCAAAGTGTCGATAGCACCAAGAAACCTCGCAAGCCTCTTTTGACGCATTCAATCCATCACAGCATTTTCTCCATACACAGCATGAATCTTTTTGTGTGTGTGTTCCAGTTGCATTCTTACCTTTCTTGAAATAATAAAGCATAATACACTGAAAATGTGTATTTTCTTCCATCTTCAACATTAAATGGCTGCATAAAAATTCACCAATTTTGATCTTTTTAAAAAAATGATGATGTGACAGCCGTCACAATACAATCTAACAAAATTGTTTCAAATGAAGTTAAAGACAACTAGGCACTACTAGAGCCATAGTACAAAAAAAAAAAAAAAAGACTTCTTTGGCCAACCCAGTATGTACCAATATGAAATTTCCCTAATATTTTGTCAACATGTAATTCCTAAGATCTGACATTCTTACATAAAATTCTATTATTTAAAAGCTAAATATATACATGGTCCAGACTGTTTCAAATTATAGTGCATATCTACTGACCAGCTGCCTTATTCTGATTTTCAGGGGGAAAAAATGTTAATTTCAGCCTTTCTTCATTTATAAAAAGGCAGTTTTCTTCCCAGTTAAGCTTATGGTAACTTCAACCAAAAGTCTCTACCGGGAAACAGTGCTTAAAGCCATTATCCTGCTTGTTCTTTTATAGTTACTCAAACTCCGTGATCACAAAAGCACGTAATTGATGGTGCGGAACGACCAGATCTCTGCCGGCCCCACTCACTATCCCAACACTTCTGCACAGCCCCACTCTGTCCGAGGCAGGACAAAGGCCTCGCCAGAACAGCTTAGCTGTTATTCTCAGTGCTACTGTGTCCTTCGAACTTTTTATTGCTCTACACTGCATGGGTAACGGACAAAAGGGTTTTGTAGACTGGTGTCCAAAAAACTCATTTGACCAAATTGATTTCACTAGTAGCCCAGACACTGTTGGTTTCTTACTATAAAAGCACAGAAAACGTTATTTTCGTCCCATTCAAGACAATTGTGTCAACACTGCATCAATAGACAAACACTGAAATGACTCATCATTTAAGTAGTGTCTCTCCCAATTCATCAGTTTAAAAAAACTCCATCCTTAACAAGCCACTACAACTTGACACATTATGGATGGCTCACCTTTAACCCCCACCCTTCCCAAACCAGAAGGTTGGCTATCCAATTTGCAAAAAACAAAAATTTGCAAAACTTTTTTTTTTGCAGGATAAATGCACACAAATGCTAACATTAAGCAACCTAATCTTGAATAAATTTTTATCATAAATTCTCCAGCTACATACAATGACTAAACTTTAAGTAAAAGGATTAGTAAACAGACCTAAATCTTCTTTTTGAAGAGACATCAGCGGCTTTGTCCAAGTTTTATGAGCTGTTCCTCTCCCATACAGAAACAGAAAACTGATCCAATGGTCCATCTCCACAGACATTTCGAAAAAGTCCTCTCAGATTACACGAGAGAATTTCATTTATCACCTGACTCTCCTAGATGTCAGCATAACGCCACTGTTTAGAACCTGCTATAGAGTCAGGATGACCAGACTTCGCACACCATCCCCATCATGGGGAGAGAGATGCCCACTGGGGAGAGTTGCTGAAAAAGAAAGCTGTCCCAAGCACTGGTCGTCGGGCCACGGAGTTGCGTCAGGACACCTTTTCAGGGAGCAAACCACTATCTGGGCCACTTGCTTTCCACGATTCCTCTGTGATCCAATCAGTCAGACATTTCTGCGTCATCAGCACTGACCCCGTCATAACTCCAGACACAGATCTTTGGCCAAGCTTAAAAGACCACAAAAAGCTCTTTTAATTTTAAAGAATTTTAATACAAACTTAATATAAACTATTTCAGTCCCTCTTAACATGTAAGACACTGACTCAAAATACTTTTATACCATTTTTTCAAGTATTGCACAATATAGGTACAAAATTAATATTTACGATTACATCTTCCTCCATAATATATAGCAAAAATTTTAAACCTTTAACAGAAAATACATTTTTTGAAAAAGCAAATATTCGTACATTTTAATTCCACCACTAAAGGAATATCCTGTACACAATTTTGAGAATAGTTGATGTCCTTAAGATGGATACTTTACAATTTCAGTAAAAAAAATACAACATGAAGCTGCTGCTGTCACAGATCACTGTAGTAAAAAGATATAAATGCCATACCATGTCGTAGAAACAATATATATATCCTCTGATATTTTACAAACTTTGTACTAAATTAAATTATACAATTAGAAAAGACCAATAAACCCACTTATTAGTGCCAATTTTTTATAAAAAAAAAATCAGCCATGTCCTTGCTATATCTTAAATACTGTAAGAGGCCATATCTGAGAGTATACTTTAAAATATACAGTCAGTATAAAATAACTTTGTGCTTGGTTGGCAAATGAAAAATGATGCATGTTTTATTTCTGTAACCAAGCTTGAATGTATTCTTACTATAAGCTTAAAAAAAAAAAAAAATCTCAAGGAGGTGAAAAAAGTCCTCCTTGGGCCCGAGCATTTTAACTTGTACTTTTAACTTGTATGATACTTTTTTTTTTCCTTTTTTTAGTTAGCCATAACGGGCTGGAATTGCTGGTTGGAATACTGCATGTTATTTAAACTAAAATTCAAGCCATCTACAAAAGACTTCTCGTTGAGGCCTCCATAGGCTGCAAACACATCAAAGGCATTACTGTACTGAAGAGGACTGAGGTTAAGGGGGCTGTCACCTGGGAACATTCCATTGGTACTACTACCTTGACCCTGCATATTAGGAAAAATAAATTCCTTGGCATTAGGAGAAAGAGCAGAGGTTTTCTGCTGTTGCTGCGGCTGTGGTGGTGGTGGCGGCGGCTGGGACGGTTGCTGCTGTTGCTGTGGCGGCGGCTGCTGGCTACCCAGGCCAAGCCCGTACAGAGAGTGCATTGAGGAAGAGATGGCTTTCTGCTTCAAGAGGTCATTCACATTCAGGCCAAGGTTGATAGGAGAAGTGCGTGCAACCTTGTTGCTGCGGCCACTATTCTTCATTTTGGTAGAGCCAAACTTGGTGGCAGCAAAAGTGGCAGTGGTAAAGGTTAAAGGCTGAGTGGACCGGGGCATGAAAGTAGGGCTTACAGTAGCAGAGTGACCAAAGGGAGGCGATGGAGAGCTGGACACTGATGAGGCTGGGTCACTTATGGGCATAAAAACCTGGGCCTCTGGGTTAAAGCTGTTTTTGATCTCTTTATCCAACTCACATCCATTTTCATTATTATCATCCACATAAAGCACCTTCACTGGTCCCTTTTCACCAATCTGGTAGGAAACCTCAAATGGGTCGATCCAAACACTAAGATCCTGCGGCAGATTGCCACGAACATCATCAATGTCCAAACCACTCTCTTTGGATGCTTGTTCAATCACGGGGTCCACTTTCTCCCCTACGTGTATACATCTAAACCCTGATCCTTTGTATGGCTTTTCAGGATACCAGTGCCCTTCATATTTCTTCTTAAGAAGTCTTTCAAGCTCTTCACCAAAAATGTTGACGCGTCTCCTGGGAAGCTTATTGTACAAATATGAAATGATAAAATTTAGTGCTACTTGGATTTCAAGCTGCATAGCTGCTATGCCACAAAATTAGATTTGTGTTCCAACTTCCCCACACACACACCAAAACTAAAGTGTTCAGTCTGTGGCAGAGAAACAACTTTTCGTTCAAAGTGCTGGTGGTGTTGGTAGATTACCCTTCACCTTGAGTGGTCTTGCTCCTTAAAGAAAACAAAACAAAAGCAAACATGTACAAATAAGAAAAATGTTAAGTCCCACAGCCTGTTTTTACCCCCAGAATAGTTTCACTTTTTAAAATGTCTAACAGGCTACAAAGTCTGAAAAATATAATCAGCAAAAAATACAGGAATACACAATAGAAAATTATTTATTGAAGTTCAAGGGAAAACAAAATTTACAGTTAAAATAATACTTTTAATCCCATAATTTTGTTTCTGAATAGAGTTCTAAGAATAAAAATATCTCCCGAATATGTAGGGTATTCCTTCTTTTTCTTCCTCAATTCCCACAAGAATATTTACTGAGAACTATACTCAGCCTACCCATCCACCTACCTGCATACACAGTTATGCCGGTTTCAGAAGTTGGTGGTATTTCTATTCATCATTTGAGAAGTGAATTCTGTATTTCAGTTCACTTTGGATATATGCTGTACTGATTACATCTCCTTTATTGTTAAATATTTAGACATTTGAGAAGTTGGAATATTTTAATTTCCGAAGTACATTATCCCAAAATTAAAGGTACTAAATACTAAATTAATTGCCATTCTAGTGAATGATAATTACGAACAGCATTATCCTATACAGTTGAGGTCTTACATACATTAAGGGCACACAAGCTTCTTTGTGCTTTTTCTTTTCAATGGATATTTTTCTAAACATGGAAATACCTCTTCAGCAGCAAGTATAACAAAAGCAACAATTAATTTCAAAACTCTATTTATTAATCTGTTTAACAGGCAGGGTTTCTGAGTTTTATTCTGATTTTCAAAACCACCTCCCTCCCTCACCCTAAGAGAACAGCCGGTGAGTCCTGTACGATAAGGTCGACCTTTAAACGTTTGCTAGATCAGCACTGGGTGGGGATAAGAAAAGATCAAGGGCAAACAGAAGATATTTGCAAAGGAAATCTATTTGTACACTGAAGTTGATTTAAAAGGACATTTAAAAAACAAGCTGTTGGTCAAACATCTGTTCCATTTTTCATATTCGTGGTGACAAAGGGAAAAAGACTCCCCGGCTGTCCCCAACTACAAACACTTTCCATGCCAAAAGCCCGAGTGCCGGCGAAGGCAGCTGATTAAGCCAAATTGCTTGAAGGTGCAGGTAGCGAAATTCAGGCTGGGTGGAAGGTAGTTTTAAAGGAACGCCTTAAGACAGGAGTGTGAAGAATTACATAAACAGCCAGTTGGGTCTCATTAGATTTCTGCTCACAGCCCTCGGAACCCGAGCGCTAGAGCAGCAGCAGAGGCAAGAGGAGGATGGGGAGGAGGAAGAGAGTACAAGTCTCGGAGGAGGAGGAGGAAGGGTGGGGAGAGAAGGAGGGCGACGAGAAATGGAAAAGCAACCACTTGGGGCCGGGCACCGGAGCAGGTCGGGGCGCCGGCCGCCCCGGGTCAGCTGCTCCCCTCCCCCCACCGTAACCGGACCCGCTGCTCCCCGCCCCGAGGCTCCTGGTACCCGGCCAGCGCCCGGGGAGCACGGGTTCCTCGGCACCATTTCGGCCCCGGCAGCCACGGGTCCGCGGACCCCAGCGTTACCCTCGAGCTCGCCGCTCCTTCCGGGCGCCCCAACCCCCGATTGCCGTCAGCTCGCCTCGGGCCGCCTTCCCTGGTCACCCGGGTCGAGCCCAACGCGCCCGCCGGCCCTGTCTCCGGCTCCCCGGCGCGCTGGGGTCCCTTGAAGCCGCTCCCCTCTGCGCCGGGGCCGAGACGCCGCCGTCGCCGAGCCCCCAGAGGGCCCGGTGCTCCACGCCGCTGCAGCCCCTCCTCCTCCTGACCCCGCCCGCCGCCCCCAGATACTTACGGGCTACTTCGAGGCTGCTTCCACCACAGACCTAGCCGCTGGGCGGGGGAGAAGGGGCGTCAGGGCGGGGGCACGGCAGGCTGGACAGCGGCGAGCTGGTTGAGTGCACAAAGATGTGGCCGGGCGGAGAGCTCGGAGCACTACGGCCTCGGTGCTGGCCTCAGGAGGTCGCCCCTCTGACTCTGGGTGGCGAGGACGGGGTCAAGGGATCGCGCTCACTTCACACAGCCCGGTGCCCGGCCCAGCAGCCCCGGAGTGCACCCACTCTGCGCCGGGCCAGAGCTTCGCTCTTTCTGCCGCGGCGCGCGCCCCGCCTCTCATTTTATATCCTCTTCCCCGCCCCCTCCCCATCCTCTCCCGTAGAGGTGCGCGCGCGCCCTTTCGCGTCACACAGCTCTGGGCGGTGTAACCAATCCTCGCCTTCCCACCCTTTCGTCTGGACCCTCGCAGGCTGGCTCCGCCCCTGCCCGGCCCCCCAACGCCATTGGCCAAGTCCCTCCTGCCCGGGTTCTGACAGTCGGCGTAGGACTAGAGTGAGTAAGGCCACACCCCTCGGGTTCCAGGTTGACCAATGACAAAACGATCTTGTACCTCTGTGGGCGGGATTAACAAAAAGTTGGAAAGGGATTGGGGGAGAGACATGCCAGTGGGGGTGACAGGTGGGGTGGGGCAGCTGACACTTGGTTTAGGGGGAGCGCGCAGGGGAGAAGGGGGAGGGGAGAGAAGCAGGTGGCGGAGCGGCGGGGGAGAACTGGGAGGAGAGTCCAAGGCCCCGAGAGGGAGGAGAGAGTTTACAGAAAGTGCTCTACCCGAGTGGGACTGTGGCCGAGGGAAATCCCACTCGTGGACAAGCTAGCAAGTCGGCCTCCAGTGCACCCAGGAGAGCCTAGAGAAAGAAGGGCGAACTGTGACAGGGACTCGTGCACGATTAATTGAATATTAATCACCTCAGGGGCCTAAGCCAACTGCCAACCAGACAGTGACAATTACAGAATCCAAAGCTGCCTTGTCAGGCTGGGGGATGGGGAAGGGAGACCAGCAGGCCACACCTCCTGCCCAGGTGACAGTTTAACTGCCTCTGCACCCCACATCAGACCTCCCGGTGCGACCCAGCAGCAACTGAGACGTAGGAGTGGTGTGAGACTGTAAGAATCACATTTTATTCCAAATGTCCCAATCCAGGTCTCCGTGCCAAATTGCGAACGTATCTAAGTATATCTATATGCATCTATTTCAAATGCCTACTTTAACACAAACACACTTAATAAACACGGTGCCTTCCTTTAATGTGCGTTTCAAATTATTTTCGGTTGAAATATGGGTAAATAGGGAGCGAAGAGACAGAGAGAGTCAAGGGGGGAGGGCGAGCGCCTTTTTTCACAACCTGCAGCAGAGAAATACACGAAGTTGACGTTGGGAGTGGAACCGAGAGTCCCTCTGGGCTAAAAATATTACAGGTAGCAACCACGCCTGATTGGCCACGCGTCTCCCTTAGCAACCAGGCGATTGGCTGTCTGGTGTCCTGGAGACCGACGTCAAACTCGCGCATCGAAAAGAGGAAAGTCTAAGGGGAGGGGAGGGTGAGAGGAGGAGAGAAGGAGCAATGAATGAGACGCCCAAAGCCTAGCCTTCCCCTCTCCTCTGCGCTCAAAGAGAGATTCCAGGAAAAACACAGTTGGGGAACCGCCTTTCCCTCAAATCTGTGGGGCCTGCATTCTCACCCTGCTTTAGGAAGTTAAACTGAAACTCAGAGAGGAGTGGGGTGTCGGTGGAGGCGGCTGTGTAGACCAGCTGGGGCAGAAAACCTCTTTACGTGTTAGGCCTCGAGTCTTTGCGCTTTGTGCACGCAAAATCTGGATGTAGTCTTTTTCTCCACCCTGACTCTCGTGCCCTTCTGCCATCTCTCCTCCCCTTTTAGAAGGAACCGAAGTGAAAATGGATATTTCTGAAGTCTCCATGTGTGTGAGCGGGGGAGGGAAGATGGGTGTGTGGAATGAGATGAGGGTGGGGGTGGTCAGGTGACCGATTTAATGTTTGTTGTACAGATTCCTAAAACTCAGGCAGCGTTTTATAAGGACACAGAAGTTTAACTGGATGACTCTTTACATTCTGATTTTTTAGTGTTTGGACTTGTTTTTAGTTGTAAACAAGGAAGGTGGGATTTGATTGTGAGCGTATGGAAGCATTTTTGAATTAAAACGTCCCTTCCTTTGCCTCAAAGAATTTTATAATATATTAGTTGTTCATTGTTTTATTTTGCCCATTTATATTTTCTGATGTTATCTATAATGAACATTAATTTCATTTGATATAAAAACTGAAGTACTTTTAATTTTATAATCAGTTGAGCACAGAAATTGCAAGAAACTAGGTAGGATATTTTGGGAACAGCTTGCCAAGAGAAACACTTGATTTTTCATGTGCTCCAGAGCTTCATTTCTCTTACCATTAAGCAAATATCTCCGTACCAAACACCCAGAATCCCAGGACCACGTGTTGGGCCATGTGTCTTGCTTTGTAATCTGGAAAATATATTACTATAATTAGAGGAGCATATCAGGCTCCGCTGAGATGAAAATGTCTAACTGAAGATAGATGAATTGTAATTTTGTCAAAGTTATCTATAATTTTCAAGACTTCTCTAAAGAGAAGGCAAAAATTCTCTTTTCTGAATGCCCCCTGGGATCTATCATCCCAGGTTTAACATTTAAGGGCAGCCATCTGATGGGTACTGATTAAATATGAATGGCAGTCATTAGAATTTTTAAATCAGAAATTCAGATGTCAGAAATGTATGAGTTATTGGTGCTCAGCCCCAGGATGTGAGAGAGTTTCAAACCAAATGAAAATATAAACCCACACGCACACGCTGACACCCCATGGTCTACCGGAGAACGTACTCAAGAGCAGGTCTTGGGACGTCTGAACGTCACCTGTTTTCTATCACTTTCGGTTTTCTCATCTATAAAAAGTGTTGGAATAAATCATCTCTTTCAATGAAGAAATCCATGTGTAAAACTCAATGTTCCTAAAGTAGGTAATATAGTTCTTTTTCAAATGTAGATTACAAATAAAAGGGAAACCAGATGCATAGCCTTCTAACATTGCCCATCACAAGTATAAAATTCCCTTTATCCAAGTTTTGCAGTTTAAAGGACTCCTCCCACCCCACATAGGGCTTATTACTATTTAACATTTACTTTGGAATGGGGTGGGGCTGCTAAATGGTTATTTAGATTTTTGGAGAAAAAATATTTGATATCAGCCCCCAGGTGGTATCATAATCAACAGATATCCCTCTCTCTGGGCAAGTGGTAGTCTCTGGAAATCTCAGCCCTTGTCTTTCACATCCTTGCACTCCACCCAATTCCTAGAGTAGCGTCTTACACAGAAGGTAATGATTGTTTGGTAAAGGAATAAATTCCAGTATCATTGGAAATTACAGTTCCTTAAATTGCCCTGAATGGTTACCTCATTCACATATACCAGCACACCCCACCTTGATTTCTGAGAATATGTCCTAAACTTGCTAATTCTCATTCTGTTTTCCTTATAAACTGAGGCAGGCTTACAGGAGAATCACCATCACATAATGTGTACTTATTAAGGCTTATTCTCTTTGAGGGAATCAACCTTTTACCTTTATTTGAAAATTAGGCAACATCTAAATGCAATGCTGTTCTCACTCTTGTTATCGATTTCTTTTAAACATGAACCATAGCATGCACATTTTGAACATTGTTCATAAGGAACACTTGCAAACTAATCACCGAGTTATCAAAATCCAATTAAACCAATTTCTCAAGGGAAGGCATACACTCCTGACTGAGTAAACCTCGGTGTGGTCTCCTGCGGCTTCTCCTGCGGGTTAGTGAAGGACGGCCACGTAGTCTCCTAGTCTCCGAAAGAAACAGGAACACACACTTTGCAATTAAAAGGTAACTAAATATAGTAAACAAACCCATTTATCTTTGGAACAGGCAACTCGACTTGGTTCAATAGAAAACCTTGTTATAACTTGGTCAATCCCTATTATCCCTTTTATCCTGATGAACAAAAATCCAAACCAAATCTTGAAATTTCTTTTCATTAGCCAGGGATGAGGATTTGGATCTCAGCTGGAGATTCCCGTTGCAGATTCTAGGAGTGATCAAGTTCACAATATTCTGAGTCGAAAGAATATTAAAGTCTCGGTGAGTGGTGTTATTAGAGTACTTTAAAGATATGAGTTCTAGATTCCATCTATTGCGCACTGTGCTAAGGGAAGTGGAAAGGGTTCTGTTGTAATGATACATAAAGTAAAAGCATAGAGTGCAGATCTTATTCTGCAGCTCTTCTCTGGCTAAAATAGAATTATAAATAAAATTTCTCCTTTATAAAATAGACACATGGTCCTGCAATTCTGAAGATTATTTATATATATATATAAATCTGGAGAGATATATATATAGAGAGAATACATATAGGTAGATACACAGAGATACAGATATAAAGATATGGGTATATGCCAATTGTAGCAGACACTGTTGCTAGCTCGCCTGTTTCCCATGCCCTGTTTTCTTCCCCTTGTCTTCATGACTGAAGAGCCTATAAAAGCTAAATCATATTTTCCCAGTTTTCATTGCAGTAGGGGTGGCATTTGGACAGTATTCTGTCAATAAGACATAAACAGAAGTTAGACCCGATAGTTTCTGAGAAAGCTTTGCTTTCCATATCAGATGAGTTTGTTCCAGGTACCATAAGCTATACAACAAACTATCCAAAACATAGTGGCGTAAAACACCCACAGGGGGATGGGTGGCTTGTCTCCGCTCCACAGTGTCTAGAGCTCGAACTGGGAAGACTCAAACACTGAAGAATCCTCTGGAGCAGATTTGTCTAATGGAAAGTTCTGCAATGATGAAAACACGCTGTCTATGTGCTGTCCAGTATGCGAGCCACTAACCACATGTGGCTATGAGCACTTGACGTGTGGCCAGTGTGACTGTGGAACTGAAGTGTTTATTTTATCGAGTTTTGATTAAACTCGAATTTAAATAACTACATGTGGCCGGCGGCTCCTGAATTGGGCAGCAGGGATCCGGAGGTTTCCTCACTGACCTGTCTGGCACCTGGGCTAGGATGACCCAAAGGCTGGGCTCAGTTGGCACCATCAGCTGCAGCATCTGCAGTTGGTCCCTGGACTTTCCATGTGGCCTAGGCTTCTGGAGGCTCAGCAGCTGGTTCTGAGAGGAGGCATCCCAAGAGGGTGTTTCTGGAGAGTGAACATTCTAAGAGAACCCTGGGCAAGCAGCTGCCAAATTCTACTGGTCGGACTAATCATAAAACTGCCTAGATTTAAGAGGAAAGCACATAGACCCCCTCCGCACCCCTACCTCTCAAGGGAGCAATGTCAAAGAATTTGGGATCATTTAAGTCACCACTGAAACACCTCTTCTATCTTTTTCCTGCCTTAACGTGGATCTTATGGCGGCAGCGGCAGCGGCAGCGGCAGCGGTCTTCTTTACAACCATAAGAAAAGGCAAGGTAATCACAGAGGTGAGGGCTCTAACCCAAAGTAGTAACTGTCCAGGTCTAGTCCTTTTAAACCACATTAAGTACTGCGTGACTTACAGCTGAATGTATTCCCAACAGAAACACAATGTACCTCTCTTAAGGAAACCTGAACTTGATTCTTAAGAAAACAAAATACATGTTTCTTCTGATCTAAAATATCATTCCTATTCATTATAAAACCTGGAAATGCTCATTGTAGAAAATTTGGAAAACAGACATAAAGAAGAAAATAGCAATAATCTTTAATCTCACCATGCAGTGATAGCCGTTGTAAGCAACTGCTCCATTTCTTTCTGAATGAGTTTCTATAGGATGTGCGGTTTTGTGCCCTGCAGTTCGTTTAGCATTGTTATTTTTATTTTCACTCAACACTAAGCATTGTCATAATTGTCATTTTTAATGACTGCACTCTATGATTTAGAATAATTTATGAAATCATTGCTTGGAATGTAGGTTGTTGAGAATTTTTCTGCATTAAAAACAATAATATTTAACAAACATTTCAATTTATGTCTTTAACTCTGTCTACACTGAAATTACCAGGTCAAAAAGAAGGGTTTTGGTTTTTGTTTAAAGCTCTTAATATGTAACGACGATCCCCTTTCCAGGAAGACTGTGCTACTTTATAGTCCTGGAGAATAACCCCGGCTGCCTCGCCATAGCCCAACCACGTGTTGTCCATCCACTAAGATATCTTTTCTATTCTTGGCTAATTTGATAAGTAAATGGCATCTTTTGTTGTTTTAATTTGCACTTCTTTGATTATACGTGGAATGAGCGTGTTTTCACACATTCATCAGCTCCTTGCGTTACTGTCGATGAATGTTCTATCCGCACCTTTCTCCACATTCCTATCAGAAGTCTATGTGTTTTTCTCTTTAATTCATGTGAGCATCTTGCAGATTGTGAGCCAGATGTGGCTGAGCATGATTCTGATCTAAACTCCCACTCTAGATGTGTTCAACTGTTTTCAACAGGTGGTTCTGATGCCTAGAACCTTGATTTTCGATCTATTTAACTTTCAACACTCAGCCTGACTAAAAGTTATCAACCCGTGCTTTCTGGTAATCGCTGGCCACATGTGGATATTCAAATTTACATTTAATTAAAACTCTATAAAATAAAAATAGGCTAAACAAATAGTTGTAATGATCTTTATTCAGGCCTCTTTTTCCTTGATCTTTCTGCTCACATTTCACACTGTTTGCTGGTAGCTACTAGAAACATTCCCTTTTGGCTTTGCAAATTTCTGAGTTGACAAAGAATGCACCCAGCATGGCTCCCACGATCTCAGCTGTGGTTGAGCCTAGAAACAGTATAAACTTGATATTAGAGGATTTGCATTTGAGTCCTGCTGGGTTTGCTGCATTAGGTCTCAGCTCCCGTGGAATGCGCAGACGCACTAATTACCCTCTGAGCGGTGTGAGAAGCAAATGAGATGAGGCCTGCGAAACGCTTTGTGAACTGTAAAACCTACATAGACGCTAATGTTTCCTTCATTCTTATCCCCTCCCCTCCCCTCCCCTCTCCTCTCCCTGACTTTCCCTCCCCTTCACCTCCTTTGCTTCTCATAGCTGATGGAAATTTCATTTAGCTCAAATAATAAAATATGTGAAATTGCTTTAAACCATAAACAACTATTGTTAACACTCTCTTCTCTCATATTGTGTCCCCTAACTACCCTGTCATTCTCATCTTCAAAATGTCTTTCAGGCCCTGGCTGGTGTGGCTCAGGGGATTGAGCACCAGCCTGTGAAACAAAAGGTGGTCAGTTTGATTCCCAGTCAGGGCATGCACCTGGGTTGCAGGCCAGGTCCCCAGCTGGGGGTATACAACCGATCAATATATCTCTGGCACATTGCTGTTTCTCTCCCTCTCTGCCTCCCTCCCTTCCCCTCTCTAAAAGTAAAGAAATAAAATAAAATCTGACCAAGATTTAAAATAAAATGTCTCTCAAAATCTCTTGCCTCAGTATTTTAGATTGTTATCTAATTCTTAGGTTATCTAACTCTCCATGTGTTCATATTCTGTGTCCTGTGTTGGATTGAGAATGCAGCTAACCCAGCCAAAACATTGGGGAAACCTCATCCCACCTTGCCTCTAGCTGGCTTCTTGGCTACAGAAGGTCTAAGCCTGGGTCCCTAAAAGGGCAGAGCCTGAGCAAGGGGCTTTGTGCTATCACTATAACGGTGAGTGAAATCCCAGGAATCAGGAGCAAAGGATGAAGGGAATAAAACAGCAAAGGAGGGAGAATCAATCCAATTTTGCATTACCGAGCCAGCTGCTGTAAAGAATAATTGTTTGATTCCCATGGACCATTTCTCCAAGAAGCCACTTAAATTGCATCCTAGGAGAATCCAATGGTTCCTGTCTCCCACTGGTCCAAGGATTCATATCATGAGATGCTGATTCTCCCACATGTTTGGGTTTTGGATATTGGAAGACAAGTAAGGTCCTGCACCTCGGTGTCAACTGGGGAGTCCCAAGGCAGGAGTAAGTGACACAGTGTGAGGCAAGGAGCTGCATAATCGTGCGCATGTGAAGCTAGCTGGAGCCTGCACAGATCTGGTCCCAGCAGTGAAGGCTGGAAAAAGAGGAGGTGAGGCCAGAGAACTTGAACTAGTGCCTAACAGGTATCAGATACTCAAGAGCTAATAATAAGTTCCTTTTTGGCTCAAGCCAGTTGGGACTAGGTTTCTACACAGGCAATCCTGTGTCCGCAAGCCCCATCTCCCCACTCCCTGAATTGCTGTAGCGCTCGCTGTCTGTCTGAGCCGTTCATTTTGGCATGGAAGTGTATGCTGCTGTTTGAGTTATTTAACTACACGGCACTGGTGTCTCTGTCCTGTCTCTCCAAGAGTCTATGTAAGCAGGGCAGTAGCTTCTGCTCTGTGCTTCCCGAAATGTTCATGTCTCTCATACAAAGTAACATAGTATTTCCATATGTTTTATGCCCCTCCTCCTGTATAGTTAAAAAAATCTCTAGATTATTTCTAATACCTAATATAAATAGTTATACTATATTGTTTAGGGAACAATGACAAGAAAAAAGTCTGTACATGTTTGGTACAGACAACCATGGTAGGCCTAACTATACAGTACACATCAGGAACAACGTAACTTTATTTTTTCAGATATTTTTGACCTGCTATTGGTTAAATCTGTGAATGAAAAACCTGCTGATATGGAGGGCCAGCTGCATTTGGCTGAGCTGATTTTTCAAGCTTCGTAAAACCCAGCATTTTGCTATGTGATCATTTCCATCCCAATGTGCTTTTACCCAATATATGCTGGGTTTTCTTCAATCTGTTAAATTTGATCATTTGGGCCCTGGCTGGTGTGGCTCACTTCGTTGGGTTTCACTCTGCAGACTGAAAGGGGGTGGCTATTCGGTCAGGGTGCACACCTGTGGCTCCCTGGTTGGGGCACCTGTGGGAGGCATGTTTCTCTCTCACATCCATGTTTCCCTCCCTCTCTCTCCCTCCCTTTTCTTCTCTTTAAAATCAATAAGCATGTCCTTGGGTGAGGATAAAAATAACTCAGAATTTTTTTAACTGTATCATTTGGGCAGTAGTTACACAATCCATCACCAGGTAATTTTACATGCTCAGTGGCATTCAGACTCTGAAGTTAAATCCTTGTTCTTCTATCCTCAGTATGGCTCATATACAAAATGTTAAGTGACATGTAGAGTAGCTCCAGGAGATTTGATAGTGACCCAAATAGGAACTCCAAAAGTTCAGAATGGAGGAGAGAACAAGCAGAAGGAAATAATTAAATTGTGGAAAAGTTAATACATTAATCAAATGAAAAGTAAAGATTGGATAATAGGTTTGCTATAATAGGTATCTGTGTTCTCACAGGACATTCCAAGGATAGATGTTCTTTTCAAATGTCCACAGAATAGTTTAAAATGGCCTGTGTAATGTATCACAGTGAAAATTTATGTAAATTCCCCAAAGTAGAGGTCTTATGATCCAAACTGTCCAAAGAACATTGACACCAGAAGTTAACAACAAATGTAGCCAAAAAAGACACAACTAAACCCCCCCCACATAGCTATTTGCTTTCAATTTTAAAGTACTTTTTGAAATAGCTCTTATTTTAAAGAGGAAATCAAAACTGAAATGTGACATAATTTGTAGTTAAATAGGAAATCAAACCTGAAACAAAAGATTAATTTAGAGTAATAATAATGTGGACACTATATACCAAGTTCTCATAGAATGAAGATAAAGTGATAATTGCAGACATATGTATTACCTTACACACTTTTATTAGAAAATGAGAAAAAGCTAAGTTATCTAAGTATTCAACTCAGGGTGCAAGGAGAAGAGAAGCAAAGAAGACCCAAAGCAGAGTACAGGAATTAATAAAGATAAAACAGAAACGGATGAAACGACAAACATCAGACATCCAAAATCACAAGCTGATGATTGACCAATACGATAGATAAAGTATTAAGAAGTCTGATTAAGGAAAAAGGATTCAAGTTGACAATTTTAGCGATAAGAAGAGTACACGATTATAGAGAAAGTGGTTATTAAAGAATTAATACAACTGGATTAAATCTAGATTAAATCGATAATTCTCAGGGAAAGTAGAAATTATCTCAATTGACCTAAAAGATGTAGTAACAGACCTAAATAGACAACCAACACTAGGAAAAAAATTAGTTTGAGCTCCAGTCACAGAAAAGAAGCCAGGCCAGGGTGGTTTCACGGTGAGGTCGTACAGACTCATTCTATAATGTGGACATAATGCTGACAGCAATGTGGACAAACTTTGAACAGCACCAAAACAAACACAAAACAAAATGAAATCCAAAGGCTAAATTTGTTTATAAACACAGATGTTTAAAATCCTAAATGAAACATTAGCCTATTGAATCAATGTATTAAAAGTAATGCAAGGATGATTCAACATTAGAATATTTGTTAATAGAATTCATGACACTAACACATCAAAGAGGAGAAAAATAATCACTTCAATTGATCTTTCTCTCCTTGAAAAAAAAAAAAGCATTTGATAAAGACCAATACCTTTTAATGACTGAAAAAAAAAACTTTTTAAGTGAAGTCGAGAAGAAAACTTTAGGACTTCCAGCCAAGATGGAGGCATAAGTAGACACACTGTGCCTCCTTGCACAACCAAAAGACGGACAACAATTTAGAAACAAAAACCAACCAGTACTGACAGAAAATTGAACTGTATGGAAGTCCGACAACCAAGGAGTGATAGTAGACACATTCATCCAGACCAGCAGGAGGGGCGGAGCTGGGCAGCCGGGTGAAGAGGGGTCGCAAGCAATGGCTGGTGGACCCTGGACTTGCAAGGTGGACCCAACAAGGCACCAGATTGTGGAGGGGTGCGGTGTGCAAAGCGGCTGGCAGATGGGGTGGTCCCACATTCATGCACAGGTAAACCAGGTGAAACTGGGGAGCGAGATGGATGTTGCCACCCAGGGTCCCAGTACCGGGAAATAAAGCCTCAAAACATTGATTGAAAATACCTGTGGGGGTTGAGGTTCTGGGAGAGATTCCCAGCCTCACAGGAGAGTTCGTTGGAGAGACCCACAGGGTCTTACAATGTACACAAGCCCACCCACCCAGGAATCAGCACCAGAAGGGCCCAATTTGCTTGCGGGAAGTGGGGGAAGTGACTAAAATCTGGCAGAGGGCGGAGCAAGGGCCATTGTTCCCTCTCGGACCCCTGCCCCACATACAGCATCACAACCCAGCCACGTGGGTTGCCCTACCCTGGTGAGTACCTAAGGCTCCACCCCTCACTATATAATAGGCGCATCCGGACCAAAAAAAAAAAAATGGCCCAAACGAAAGAACAGATCAAAGCTCCAGAAAAGATACAAGTAAGCCACAAAGAGGTAGCCAACCTATCAGATTCACAGTTCAAAACACTGGTACTCAGGGTGCTCACAGAATTGGTTGAATTTGGTTGCAAATTAGATGACAAAATGAAGGCTAAGTGAAATAAAGGAAAATGTACAGGGAATTGATAGTGATGGGAAGGAAACTGGGACTCAAATCAATGGTGTGGGCCAAAAGGAAGAAAGAAACATCCAACCAGAAAAGAATGAAGAAACAAGAATTCAAAAAAATGAGAAGAGACTTAAGAACCTCCAGGACATCTTTAAACTTCCAACATCCGAATTATAGGGGTACCAGAAGGAGAAGAGGAAGAGCAACAGTGGAAAAGATACTTGAACAAATAATAGAGGAGAACTTCCCCATTCTGGCAAAGGAAATAGACTTCCAGGAAATCCAGGAAGCTCAGAGAGTCCTAAAGAAGTTGGACCCAAGGAGGAACACCAAGGCACATCATAATTACATTACCCAAGATTAAAATCAAGGAGAGAATCTTAAAGGCAGCAAGAGAAAAGAAGACAGTTACCTACAAAGGAGTTCCCATAAGACTGTCAGCTGATTTCTCAGAAGAGACCTTACAGGCAATAAGGGGCTGGAAAGAAGTATTCCAAGTCATGAAAGACAAGGGCCTACATCCAAAATTGGACCTACATCCAGCAAAGCTTTTATTTAGAATGGGAGGGCAGATAAAGTGCTTCTCAGATAAGATCAAGTTAAAGGAGTTCATCACCACCAAGCCCTTATTATATGAAATGTTCAAAGGACTTATCTAAGAAAAAGAAGATTAAAAAAACAGTAAAATGATAGCAAACTCACAATTATTAACAACCACACCTAAAACAAAAACAAAAGCAAAGTAAACAACTAGAACAGGAACAGAACCACAGAAATGGAGATCACATGGAGGGTTAGCAACAGGGAAGTGGGAGGAGGAGAGGGGGGCTACAGAGAATAAGTAGCATAGATGGTAGGTAGAAAATAGACAGGGGGAGGGGGTAAGAATAGTATGGGAAATGTAGAAGCTAAAGAACTTATGACACATGGACATGAACTAAAGGGAGGAATGTGGGTGGGAGGGGGTGTGCAGGGTGGAGGGGAGTGAAGGGAGGAAAATGGGACAACTGTAATAGCATAATCAAATTATATTAAAAAAAGAAAACCTTAACTTGATAAATTTTCCATCAGAAACCTATAGCATATGTTATACTTAATAAGGAAGTAAAGCATTTTCTTCAAAATTAAGGATTGAGACTATTTGAGTTGATACCATTGTTAGTATTAAATGAGCCTGGAGTACCCAGCCATTGTAATAACAGGAGAAAAGGAAATAAAAGGAATACATCAATAAGAGAAGAGACACAGTGGCATCATTTATAGATGACGTGATTATCCATACAGAACATACAGGACCACTCCCTTAAAAATGATGGCAGCTTGTGAAAGAGTTTAACAAGGTGGTATATTAGAAAATAAACATACAAAAAGTCAACAGCTTTCTTATACAATAGCAATAATAAATTAGGAAATGTAAGAAAAAAGGTATAATTTACATTAATAACAAAAACTACAAAGCATTTAGGAACAAATATTAAAATATATATACAGAAGTTACCAAGAAAACTATGAAACTTTATTGAAGGACATGCAAATATAAACTATATGGATAAATAGCTTATATTGTGGCTGAAAAAAACCAGGATTAAAAAGATATTCATTCTGCCCTGGCTGGCATAGCTCAGTGGATTGAGCTTGGGCTTGTGAACCAAAGGATCACGGGTTCAATTCCCAGCAGGGCACATGCCTGGGATGTGGACAGTTCCCCAGTAGGGGATGTGTGATAGGCAACCACACACTGTTTCTCTCCCTCTTTCTCTCTACCTTACCCTCTCTCTGAAAATAAATAAATAAATAATCTTTTAAAAAATATTATCTTTAAAAAAAGATATTAATTCTCTTCCCTTCCAGCAAGACTTTTAATGGATTTGCTGATTCTAAATTCATCTGGAAGAGTAAATATACAAGAATAGCCAAGAACATTTTGAAAGAATACTGAGAGGAACACCTCCTTTTATATGTCAAGACATACAACAAAAACATCAAAGATATAATAACAAAAACCATCATATTGCCGTAGGAATAACTCAGTGGGTAAGGAAACGAACAGAGTCCTGAAATATATCCTGAATAAATAGGAACTTAGTTTATAATAATAACAGCAAGTGCAGTTTGTGCGGGGAAGTGGTGTTGGGACAACCGGCTATCGGATTTAGGGGAAGAAGTTATATTGTAACCAGAAAAGACAATGGCGTTCAGGCTGCCTGTCACTACCAAATCCAATAAGCAACGACGGTGATTGAATCTTTTAATGGAGCTTTATTCAGATGGCCGGCGATCTGAGAGGATGGCAGGTTCATACCCTAACAAACCATCTTCCCTTCTCTGTCCTGGCCAGATCTTTTATAAGGGGGTGGGGGAGGACAAACAAGGTGCGGTGAGGGCTTTGAGATTCAGAAGCTGCAACATCCCTGTCCTGGGCAGTTAGCTGATCCCAAGGGGGCGGGGTGGTCTTCTGCTCTCCCTGGAACAAAGGTTCGGATGTCCCCAGGCGGTAATCTTCTATCAGTGCCCCAGGAGGCCAGCTGTTTTTCCCAGGAGCCAGGATGGGCCTTATCTGTAGTTTCTGAAACAAAAGCTTTAACATACACATTATTTGCTACACTCATAACTTTTTACCTTAAGCTAAAATTTTCCAAGTCTTGAGTCCCCTATCAATATGACAACATATACAAAAATTTCTGGTGACTTACAGGTTAAAACAGTTTTAAAGCCTATAAATCAATCAGAGATAAATATAAAAATAATTTTTTAAATTTTGAATTGGGCAAGCCCTAACAGGAAAGACCCCAATCCTAAAAGCCATAAGCAAAAGATTAACAGAAGGACTACAGATAAACTGATTTATCTGGTAACAGATGACCAGATGAACATTTCTTTGCACAACTAAAGAAACCACAAACACACTAAAAGAGCCAGGGCCAACAGAGAGAAATTGTTTGAACAAAAGGCTAATATTCATAACATTATAAAGAACTTCTACAAATCAACGACTGAAATATACATAAACCCAATGGAGACTGACCAATAGTAAAATGGGGTCAATTCACTGAAGAAAAAAAGTACAACTTTGTAATAAATACAGAAAATGATAATCTCACCAATAACATGGGAAACCAAAATGAAAACAATGAGATGTTTTATATTGTCCACTGATTTGATAGAACTTCCTAAAAATCGCTAGTTGTTGGTGGTGAGCAAAGGGTGAGGGAAAGGCCTCTCTAACAGAATTTCCAATTTGTTAAGTACAGGTGGAAGTGAAAATCAATGCCATTTTGTAGTGAGAGCAGAAATGCTCACTTGTGTGCAGAAAGATCTATATTTAAAGATATTTTAAAGACTCGCAGTTTAGAATTACAGAGGAAATGGTAGCAACTTAAATGCCCATCAATAAAGGAAAGTTGAATAACTTTAATACGTCTTGTGCTTTGACATTGCTGATGAGATGGAGTCATACTGATGAGGGAAGATTATCTGCACCCGAGGTTGTTCTCCACGCTTTACATCTGTTTAATCCTCGCAAAAACCCTGTGGGGAAGATACCATAATTTCAGCTATTTCACAGAAGAGGGAACTGAGGCACAGTAGGCTAAGTCATTCATCTGGGATCGTCCAGCTGGTGAGTGGCAGAGCTGGGATTTGAACACCAATAGGCTGCCTCCCTAGTCTGTGGCTTGACCATGACCCTAAATCATGCTTTCTCATATGATTATGATATACTTGGAAGAAAAGCAAACCATAGGAAAATATTGAACAATCTCATCTTCATTGGAAGTGTTTTGGTGCACAGGAAAAGTGATTGCATTTGGTGAGGGGTAGCTATGAGGGTGGGCGAAAAGGCATTTCATTTTCACTCCATTCTTTATATATTGCTTGAATTTTTCACAGTGAGAAGTCACTTTTTCAGTTAAAGATAATATATTAAGCCCTGACTGGTGTGGCTCAGTTGGTTGAGCATCTTCCTGCAAAGCGAAAGGTTGCTGGTTTGATTCTAGGTCAGGGCACGTGCGTGGGTTGTGGGTTCAGTACCCCGTTGGGGCACGTACGAGAGGCAGCCAGTCAGTGTCTCTCACATGGATGTTTCTCTCCCTCTCTTTCTCCTACCTTTCCCCTCTCTCTAAAAATAAATAAATAAAATCTTTTAAAAAGTAATAATATATCAAATATATTTTAATATTTACTATATAACATAAAATTTACATATTTAAATTATCTTTCTATTTGAGGTCTACTTCTTTGTTTATATAGTGTTTGTTTCCAGAAGCTTCCTCTAGTGCAAGCTACTATCTGGCAATACTGAGAAAAGAATGCTCACACCCCATCTATTTTGCCTACATTCCAAAAGCATTTATTAATCACTCTGGAGGAGGTCTGACATTTGTGCATTTTGAAATACCGATTTGTTACAGGAATTCCATAGATGGTCCCGTTAAATGGCTTTAAGTCAACACCTAACAGACTCCCTGATAGAGTTTGCCCTTTGGTTTCCAGCATCTGGATTTCCCTTTCACAAGCTCTGTGTAAAATGCTGTGCTGGGTGCAGTGGGTTATAAGACTGATAAGCCCCAGGCTAGTGGGAGCAACAGACACTTCCCAAGCCAGCAACAGGAGAGCCATCTTGGATACCTCCTCTTGCTCACTTGTTTCCAGCCTGCCACTGAGTCCACCAGTCTGATCTACCTGTTGATTTAGCCCATCCACTGTGGTCCAGGCCATGGACACCTCTTCCCTGGACCGCTGCACCAGACTTCTATTAGCTTTTCTGCTTTCACTTCTGTCCCCCCTCTTAATCCACTCTTTGTAAAATCTCACAACTGAGGGATGAATCTTTATAAGAAGCAAATCGGACATATTCCTATGATCCTGCCCCACCACGGTAAACCCATCAGTGTCTCCCATTTCTTTTAGGAGGGAGACCAAAACCCCCACTGCTGTCTGCCAGGCTCCAGAGGACCGGGTTCCTGCTTGCCTGTCCTGCCACCGCAACCGGAGCTTGCACAACTTCCTTGCCCTCTTTTACTTCCTCAAATTTGCCAGGCTGCCTCCCACTTTGCCTGGGGCCTCTCACCCCACCCTTTTAACTTATTAACCTCTACTACCTTTCAGCTGTTATTTCACTTTTCTGGGGAAAGCTGCCCAGACCCCCACTAACAGAGTGAACCCCTGTTCTTTATCCCCAGGACTCCAATGTAGGTATTAACTCACTGGCTGTCTGGAAGGCTGTCTGGGATATCCAAATGGGAAAGAGCTGTGTTTATTATGTTTCCCACAGCTATCCCTGGAATCTAGCACAGAACCTGGCTCATTCAGGTGCTCAATAAGCACTTGTTGAATGAATGAATGAATGATCCTGCTGTATTACCAAACTGATTAGATAAGGCAGCTGGGGCATGATGGGGCATGTTGAGGCATGATGAGGCTGTCTTCGCCTGGGAGGTGGGGAAAGCATCGCAGAGCAGAAGCAGGCCTTGAAGGCGGCAGGGGAAAAGGACATTCCAGACTCAGAGCCTGCAGAAGCCTGATGGCTGTGAAGTCACACACAGAGAGGCAGAGATAAGACCACAGCTGTGGGCGAGCCCAGCTGGGAAGAGCTCTACAGACCAAAAAAGGATTTGAACTCTACTCCCTAGGTAAGGGGGTATCTGGGAAAGTTGTTAGGCAATCTTTCTCCACTCCCTTTCTTTTTCCTTCTGTGCTTCCCTGCTTTCCTTCCTTCTGCTGACTGGGAGCAAAGTCTCTAAGTGCCAGACAATATGCTTTTGGTTGGAAAGGAAGTGAGGAGAGATTTGGAAGGGACAAGTGCTCAGTGGACCCCTTTTCCTGGCCCTGTCCCCAGATGTACAAAGCCGAGCCAGAGTAGTAGAAAAAGGGAGAGACACACCCCACAGCCACCACATGACCCAACATTTTGTCATCTTTGGAATCCCTGTTTATTTTTCCCTCCAGTGCTCTCATGGAGTTCGGGACTGTTTTGTTTAGCTGCAGAACAAGGCTGGATGTGCCTCAGAGTCTCTTCAAAATCTCGTCTGCATTGTCAACAAGTGAGGCTCCTCCGAGTAAGGTCTCTCCTGTGCCCTCCTCATCCAGGAAAGGCAGACTTTTAACAGGTGTGCTGGAAGCTGATGAAGGCAGCAGCCACGATGTGGCTTCTGAAGAGCAGGCAGGAGGGTCCCTGGTCATAAGCATGTCCTTGATCAGGGCCTGCAATCCCACTGTTAGAACTTGATTTCTTTGAAGGTGCATGAGCCCCTGGGAGGAATAACGTCTGAGGTAAACCCTGACCTCTCGCCAACTCTGGCAGCTACCTCTCAGGGTCCTGCCATGTTCTCGAGAGTCCGAGGCTGTCTCAGTCAGCCGTTGCTGTGTAACAGGTCAGATGACTTACTGTTTCTCGCTGTGCTGTGGGTTGGCTCTGTGGGCGGTTCTGTTGGTCCCACCTGCAATCGTTCACGCAGCTGCAGTCATCTGATTTGGGCTGCAAGGTCCTACATGACCTCACCCCCACGTCTGGCCATTGGTGCTGGTTTTGAGTTTTCCAAGTGACCTCTCATCCCCTATAGACCCACTGAATTTCATCAAGAAATAATTCTCTCAAGGTTATGGAGGTTGATGGTAGAAGCTGGGAGACTCATTTAGCCATAAACTCCAGAATTTGCACAGTGGTATTTCTGCAACATCCTATTGGTTAATAAAAAAAAAAAAATCATGAGGCCAGTCCAGAGTCAAGGAGATGGCAAAACAGACTTGACCTCTCTCAGCAGAGGCAGAGCAACATCACATTGCAAAGGGGTGTGGACACAAGGAGCGGTGATTCATTGGGGCCATTATCCTAATGATCTCCCACAGAGGTCTGAACACGTAGGAAGTGTTTGCTTCAGGGCAGCAGGCTAGAGGAGTCGTAAGTCCCTATTCTTTGCCAGCATCTATTTCCATGATCTTGCCCAGGATTCTGTTATCTTTTGCCAGAAAGGCCACAGCCCACAAACCCAGTCTGCTTGCCTCCACGGGGCCCATTGAACTGTGTAGTGCTACTTGGCTGACCGTCTTGGGTTGTTAAAGCATGTCCTTCCCCAGGCCCAGTGACATGCTGGTAAACTGGGTGGGTTGGGGGCAGGGGGTGATCTGCAGCATTTGCCAGTGTCTGTGGTGTAAACACTCCTACTTTGACCAATTTCAAGCCACCAATGTAATGTCACTGAATGAGGACTTGCGAATAGAGATACATACAAATTTTTCAAGATTTTGTTTATTTATTTTTAGAGAGAGGGAGAGGGAGGAAAAAAGAGATGGAGAGGAACATCGATGCAAAAGAGAAACATCAATCCATTGCCTCTCATATGCACCCTGACTGGAATTGAACTGGCAATCTTTGGCTTTGCAGGATGATGCTCTACCAATGGAGCCATACCGGTCAGGGCTAGAGATACAGAATTCATTCCTGTCCCTATGCAAGCTAGCTCCACACTTTTTCCTTATCTCTGGAACTTTCTAGAAAAAGTAAATACATTTAAAAATAAAAGCAAAATCTTTCTTGGTGCCAAAAGAATAAAATGCAGTAAGAAGATAGAGTCTTATCTTCAAAGACAGGGAATTCCACAGCTATGACGCAGGCCATGGCAGCTGTAGAAACGGGGTGGCATCTAACACACCCAGTAACATCTTTGTGTGGGCACCGACAGTATGTAGAAGGGTGTTCACCTAAACAATAGTGATTATTTCTGGAGGTGATGGTGGATGGAGGTGAGAGACCAGTCCGGATATATTTCTGTACCATCTTCACATATATACAGTGAATGTGCATTTGACGTGTAATGAAATAATTCAAACGAAATAAGTACTCACCATCTCATTGAACTTTGCAGACTCTCTGACTCAGGGACACAGAATCCCAGATAAGTTAGGGCATTTGCACAGGTAGAGGCACCACCAAGACGAGAACCCAGGTCTCCTGACTTCTGATTCGGAATTCCTCCCTGTGACCTTCCAGCTGCCCCACCTTCATACAGTTACCAGTCAGGAAGACAGTGACCACCCTACCACCAAAAGCCTGTGGCAATTTGCAGAGACTGACCCTGGGAGCCTGCATACAGATCGGAAGGCAGGCCGCTGGGAAGAGCTTTCATACTTGGCAAGCCAGCAAAAGACAACAACAGCACAGAACCGCTTGGGGATGAACCCCATGACCTCCACAGAAAGTCTGAATGGCCCCCCAACTTGTGTCATTTAGCAGTGAAGAAAGGCAAGTAATGGAAGAAAGATCCTCCTATCCAAGGAACTCTTCTTGGAAACCATCACTGGTATTAAATCGGTTGGATGAAAATCCTTTTTTTTTTGTTTAGAATTTAGTGTTTGTTTCTTGTGCCTGTTGCTTAAACAACCTTCGGGCTTCAACCAAGTAAGTACAAGGCCAATAAAATGCAACACAAAAGCAAGCGTCAATAAATTAATGGAAATACCACACAGAGGGCACCCTTATCTTGCAATGGGAGGAGGGGACATTGTTTTCAGCAAAGGTCTCGCCTTGTTTGGGATGACTGTGGGAGGAAGGTCAGGGAGAAGGAGCACCCGCTGACCAAGACAAATGGGAAAGTGAAGGAGAAACACCCTCTCTGAAAACAAAGCGAGGTGGCGGCCATGCCCACTGTCCTTCGGCTCAGAGCTGCGTTCAAGGATGAATGGGCGTGTTGAGGAGCCAGGCTAACCCGCCACAGGGGCCGAACCATCCAGGGCCTTGGAGATGAAACGAGCTCAGCCCAGCCTTCAGGCTTTGCTGGAAATGTTCTATATCTCCTACTGCATTTCTAGTTCCACGGGTGCACCCCCTCCCTGTTACACAGAGGGCTGCTTGAGGGCAGCACCCACACCTCGCCCGTCTTAGTGTCTCTCGAAGTGCCTGTCACAGTGGCACATTCTTGGCAAGTGGGCAGTGAATGGGTGTGGAGCGAAGGAACCACATTTAAGGCAAGAAATACATTGTGCATGGACTTTACGAGTTGGTTTTTGAGGAGAGGTGAGGAACTGGAGATGGGCAGGAATAAAGGATCCAGTAAAAGATCATCGGGCTGTGTCCCCGACTCACAGAGCTTACAGACAAGTCCAAGACACACTAGGAGTTACTTATCTGTTTAGCTCCTTGCCCTGGGGCCTATTCGTTTCTACGGGTTGTGGACAAACTCGAGACTCAGTCTTCTGTCCCTCATCCCCACAGGGCCGGCCAGGCCAACCGCAGGAGAACAGGAGAACATGGGTGGGAAATGTACCGTGTCCACAGTGCAGTGGCTGGTTTAGACTCTTACATTCTAGTCAGGTCCTCAGGAATCGAGGACAAGGGCCAAGGCTGAGGTCCAGGGGTGGAGATGGGGCAAGGTGTCCACAGGATGGGCAGGAGCAGGAAGAACAGAAGGCAGATTTCAGCCAAGGCCCTTAACGAGTGCAAAAGATCAACCTGAAGGAAGCAAGTTCAGGTGTCAGGTCCAAAGAGCAAGAGGAGGACTGTAAGTGGGACAGTGGCTCTGTCCAGGTGGCTCTGGAATGGAGTGGGAGCAGGCTGGGCCAGAAATGAGTGGCCTGGAGTGTCAGCACAGGACACCAGAGGCGCCAGCTGTGAAGGTGTGGATGGCTTAGGTTAGCACAAAAGCTCCGGACCAGTGCAGACAGACACGTTGCACGTGACCATATAGCCCCTGTCATGATGCTTAAAACGAAGTGCCACAAGTTAGCTCCGATCCCAGGAAGGGGAGCGCTGAGTGTGAATGCATCCTAAACCCTTCTCTGCCCATCAGCCCTGCTCCAGGACACGCTTCCCCCCACCACTGCACATGGAGAAATAAATCTATCCTCAGATTTATGTCTGCCTCCCTTTTGGTGATAAAATGGCTTTTCTTTTTATGAAATCATGGTGATGGTAGCGATGAGCTTTTTGGTTGTGGGAATGGCCTCACTTGGCTAAATTAAAACGTTGGCAACATTGGTCTGCAGATTTATGGAGGGGGGGCTGGATAATAAAGCCTCATTGAATCCCAGTCTGGTTATTTCTGCTCTAAGAACTGAAATCCTGTCCCCAGACCCCAGACTCTGGCTGCCAAAATAACATCATCACCAACAAGAACAACAACACGGCACTGGCACAGAACGCACTTCTCCTCCCTTGTTTTGATGTCCTGCCCACCCATATAAAGCCAATATCTGGATCTGTCCTTCCTACACTGACCTAGCCCCTGTCAACTGAACCCCAGTTCTTTTTCTGTTATCCTCACCAGAGCACATGCTTACTGATTTGAGAGGGGAAGGGGTGGGAGAAAAAGAGGGAGAGAAACGTCGCTCAGTTGCCTCTCCCCTGTGCCCAACTGGGGAATGAACGTGCAGCCCAGGTAGGTGCCCTGACTGGGAATCAAACCCATGACCTTTTGGTTTATGGGATAACGCTCCAACCAACTGAGTCACACCAGCCAGGGCTGAACTCCTGTTCTGATGGCTCTCTTACTACCTGTTTCATGTCTTCAGCGATTCCAGCCACTTAGAAAGTAAAGTTTTGCCTCAAAATCTCTAGCCAGTGGCTGGGTCTCCATGCGCTGGCACCCAGTTCTCCTCTCCAGACCCTTTCACAACTGCCTGGTTGAGCCTCCTACCAGATCCTCTGAACGCCGAGTGCCAACCCCTGAAGGAGAGCCACCTGCCGCCCAGCTGTTGGCCCCCAAGCTAACAGCCTGTCCAGCTGTTTCTGACCCTCCTTGGCCCTCAGCCCACGCTCCCATTAATCTGACTTTCCTGCTTGCTTCCTGCTAAAATCTTCCCCGAACAAACACTCCCCCACTGTTTCTGGGTTCTGGGAATAGCCCTTATCATGCCTCCTCTAAATAAAGCAACCCTGGAATCAAATACTCTGCTTCCAGGCCTAGACTCGTGGCTTTCATAACCCTTTACTTGCATAACCCTATGCACTTCGCCATCACCTTATGATGTAGCTGCTGTTGCTATCTCCATTTTCCAGATGAGCAAACCAAAGCCCAGAGAGGTAACGTCATTTGCCCAAGGTCACACAGCCAGGAAGTGGCAGAAATGAACTCTGAACCCAGGTTCTAGAGGCCTATCCCTTAACTACCACACTGCCTGGCTTCTCTCTAAAGTCAAAGAAGTCCTGCCCCGGGAAGTCTGGAATCAGATGAGACTCTGGCTTACGAATTCCATGACTGTGGAAAGTCACTAGTTCTCCGAGTCCCTTCTCCTGCGTCTTCCACGGTTCTGTAAGGCTCGACACTCGGCATGCGGTGAACACAGTCATCATGGACCCTGCCCTTCCCTCCGTTAAAACCCCGGCAAAGCACAAACATGTCATGAGTGGGGCCTAGGTATTTCATTCAGTCCTGAAATGTCAGGCACAAGTGAGAAGAATGAGTTCTATGTGTAAAGAATTTTGCAGCTGAAGGAGGAGGAGAACGTGGTGGTCTGACGCGTGGGGTTCGGGGTCTGGCTGCCCAGGTTTAAGTCTGGGCTCCGCACCTGTATGTGACTTGGGGCAAGTTTCTTAACTTCCCCATGCCTTGGTAATCTCATCTTTAAGGAGGATGATAAGCATAATAACGTGTATCTTACGTAGGGTTTCTGCTAATTACAGAGTTAATATATACATATGTAAAGCCCTTAGAACGTTGGCAGGCACACACTGTTAGTCTCTGGGGATATGGCAACTTGTTGTTACTACCATTTTGCAGTCAAGAAAACTAAGATTCCAGTGGGTTGAATGATGTTCTGTACAATGAGGCTTTAGCAGAGTGGACCAGAATTGAAATCCAGAACCTCTGGTGAAAGACCTGGCAGCTCCTCCATTTCTTCCAGTACTTTCTTATTTCCATTTCTGGTGTGACTGCTTTTGGCTGTGATTCCCAGGCCACCGGTTTTTAACCTCATTAACCCACTCCTGCAAGAGGCAGGCTCCTCCTCCAGGCATTGTTCGGAGTCCTGGGCCCATTCAGCAGCCGTCCACCGCCACCTGCACGCTAGAGCGCTACAGAATACTGCTGTCAGTGGGGAGGGCATCTACCTCCATCAGGTGCCTAATTATGCAAATCCTGAACACAGAAAAGAAGGGGAGACTGCGGCCTGCCAAGGATGATTGATGAGGCTGGCTGCTTCTCTCTCCCCTATTGTACAGGCCGGAGGCATTACCGTGAGAGGAGCTCAGCCAACCTATCTCGCAGTTGCTTTGCTGCAGAGGCTGGGGCAAGGAAGGCTGCACCGGGTTAATATAATTCTCCAGTGACTCATCCCAGGAGAGAGCCTGTGATGGATCATTAAGCTGTCTTAGAACTTATTTCAAGCCCACGCCCCCAGGACCAACACTCTCAGTTTGTTTATCGGGTCTCCAACAATAGGCCACCATTGTCCTTCCCCACAACTCGGTTACACAATCTTTCCCCTTGTGCCTTTCAGCCACCTACTGAAAATCTGTCTGCACACTGAGTACGCGGCCCCGTCCCTTTCCCGAACGCTCGGCTGGCGTGTCATCTCATCTTTGGGGGTGCGCTTACTGCCTTCTTGACAAGCTCAGCTCCGCTCACCAGGATCCCCCCTAAAACGGAGGCACTTAGTCTCCTGTCCTGAGCCTCCCCGAGGGCAGATTCTCTTCTCCCCCCTCCCCCCAAATCTTCTCACCCTCTCTGACTCCACACTGAGTCTGGACCTCTGAATTATCCGCCTCCTAGCGCCTGATGGTTGTCCTGGGTCTTCCGACTCCCCTTCGATCCCCTTTGATCCGGTTCCCTTTCCAATTCTTGGGCTGATTTCTTCTCATTGTTTAATTCTTTTAAAAAATATATAAATAACTCATGTTTATTGTCGAAAGAAGAATACAAGTCACCCATAGTCCTGCCACCTAGAAATAATCCCTACAAACATTTGGGGGTCCCTACTCTTGGACCTACTTCCTCACATTCCAGAGTTTACCTCTGTGCCCTTTCTGGCTCGTGTGTGGATCTCGACTGTGGAGTCACCTTCCTTGTGGCCTCAGTGTAGCTCCCAAATGCCTTCCTGGCATTTGTGGAATAGCCCCCCCACCGGCCTTCTGGCCTCCGGCCTATTCTCTGCATTGCCTCCTGAGTGAGCAGACCAAGACACAAATGCCACCAGGTCATTCCTCTGTTTGCGACCTTTCACGGCTCACCAACGCCTTAGGGATAAAATCAGGATGCCCCAGCCTCGCATCCATCGCTCTTTGTGACGTGAGCCTGGCCTGCTCTTCCTGTCTCTTCACTTGCCCCCACCCAGCCGCTGAGGGTGCTCACTCTCTGCCCTGGCCAGGGTTTGCTCCTCCTAGAGTGGGACCGCTCTTGGCACCCCAGGATTTTTGCATCTGCTGCTTCCGCTGCTTGGCATGAGCGTCCTTTCCCTCTCCTTTGTCCAGATAATTTCTACTCTTCCTTCAAGACTTAGTGCCAGCATCACCTCTTCCAGAAGCCTTCCTTAGCCACCTCCCTCCAGTCTCGTCTCATCCCAGCTCAGTGCCTCCTTTCGGGGAGGACCCAACAGGTCACCTATAGCACTTGACGCAACTGAAAATCTGCTGTCTCGTCTCTCTCTCTCTCTCCCCCTCGCTAGACTGTGAACTCTATGAGGGCAAGTACTGGGTGTTTGTTTGTTTTTTTAACTCTGTTTTTCTAGCCACTAACAAAATGTCCAGCCCACAGTGTACATTCAGTTTAGAACTTTTTTTGCTGGGCCCTGGCCAGTGTGGCTCTGTTGTTTGGAGCACTGTGCTGTGACTGAGAGGCTGTGGGTTTGATTTCCGGTCAGAGCACACACTCAGGTTGGGGGTTTGATCCCCAGTCCAGGGGCGTACGGGAGGCAACCAGCTGATGTTTTCCTCTCGCATTGATGTCTCTCTCTCTCTTCCTCCCTCCCTTTCTCTCGCTCTCTAGAAGCAACGAAAAAATGTCCTCAGGTGAGGATTAAAAAAAAATTTTTTTTGCTGGCTAGAATGTAAGAATGAGGACTATACCTGTAGCAACCCTATAGTATTCTTGCTCAGGAAGTGAGCATTTTTATTAGATCTAGGTATGCCTCACATTTCAAAATTAAATCAGACTCTAAGATTGTACACACCTAGGATCACAATGCTTTACATTATGTAAATGATCCCATTTAACATCATTTCAACTTCAGAGCATCCACGTGAGATAGGAATTATTTTCATTTTACAGATCAGTCAGGTTCAGGGACACAGCAGCATCTTAAAAACAGTAAACAGCAAGATCAGATTTGAACCAAGTTCAAAATCAAGATCATTCTCTAAAACAATGAGTGGGATTCAATCGTCTTTAAGGTTTTTTGGATGTGGAAGTTTGCTTCCCCATCTGGATCCTTGTAATCTAACAGCTGAATAGCCATGGGTTCATGTCCTTCTCAAAGGTAACCTGGAAATTTATGAATAAATTACGGCTCCATGGCTGAATCTCTTTCCTGTTGACGCTCAGCACCACCGTTGTCACCACGTCGCTCAGGTCCTGTCCTTTCCTGTCCCTCATTTCACAAGGGTGATAAACTCTCTCCAGTCACCTTTTCTTAACCAAACACTTTCTGCCCAATGTGAAGACATGTTGAATTGCAACCCACAAATAAGGCACCGCCAATCTGGGGACCTAGAGGGTACCCTGACCTGTCTTTAATATCTTAACAGAAGGACTCTGCTACTGGAAGTTCTTTACGGGTGGAAAAGTGTCTTGTTAGGTTCCATAGGCTCTCATTCACTCATTTGTTCAAAAAACGTTTATGGAGGGTCTAATAATCAGAGTTAATAACAGTAGCTAACACTTATTGAGAGCTTACTATGTGAGAGGCACAGCTCTACACGCTTTAGAAGTAGTAACTCATTAAATCCTCATTGTTGAGGATTCCCACAGGCAGGAACTATTATTATGACAGTTTTATGAATGAGTAAACTGAGAGACAGAGAGGGCAAGTAACTTGTCCATGGCCACACAGCCTATGGTATACTGCCTCCCTGCCATGCATCATGCATAAGGCTCTCTGCCAGCTTTCCATATATAAAAGTAGGACACAGGCCCTGCCCTTAAGGAGTTTATTGCTTATACAAAAGATACAAAAATTGCAATACTCTGTGATTGTCCATGGTGCTGGAGACACATGCAAGATGAAAAGACACACAAGAAAAGGATGTCGATGACGTCATGAAGGAGGTGACATTTCAGCTGGATCTTAAAGGACCAGTATGAGTTCAATAGGTTGGAAAGGGTGGGTTTCTAGTGGCGAGTAACTTTGGCAGAGAGGAGAGAAGATGCAAAGCGTGGAGGCAGAAAAAGAAGAACTTGCTTGAAGAACAGCGGGACGTTGCAAGGGACTGGCTCACAGGGCCACAGGGAAACGCAGCATGAAATAGGCTGCAATAGTAGATTGGGCCAAACTGTGGAGGGTCTAGGGAATTGTACTTTATTTTGTGAGAAATGGAGAGTCATCGAACATGTTTTAACAAAGGAGTGGAGTGATTAGATTTGTGCTGTGCCTGTGAGCAATGAGGAAGCTGGACAAATAGATGGAGAGAGAGAGGCAAACCAGGGAAGCCAGGACATCAGTCAATCAATTCCTGTTTGGAATGAACCAGGCAAAAACAAACAGTCCCCCTAAGAAGCCATTGGTTGGAGAAATATTTTAAGAAGTAGAGTCGACAGAACCTGAGGACCCTAAAGCTTCTCACTTGGGCCTTGTGTAAGTGGACTGGCATTAACCCAGCAGTGGGCATCCATCCCCTGGTCAGACACGGGCCTGCCCTTGCAGAGCCCACAGTCCAGTGGGTGAGGCAGACGAGGAACAGACGATTACGATACAAAGGCGTGCGTGGGCCACCCACAGAGCCGGGTCCTTGGCATCTGATGGTGTTGTCAGAGCAGAAGCAGCACTCATCTCCCCTCCGCCCCTTTGCCGGTCACTCTACCTCCCCTTCCCTCGGGTTGAGCAGTTGTCCTCCCCAGGGCAGAGGCCAAGTCTGGTGTGTCTATTTGGGGTTGGCAGGGCTGGAGCCAGGGCACAGCTCCTATTAAAACAGTGCAGAAACTGGGCGTCCCAGGGTTTTAGGCCTGTCAGTGTCTGTGGTGTCTATGTAGGAAACGCCACTAGGACAGAGTAGAAACCCCTGGTCCGAAGGGCCAGGGTTAGGGAGGCAGCGCCGAGAGTTTGGAGTTGGGCAGATAGGAGGCCAGGACAAACCAGAACATGCAGGATGATTGCTGCAAACCTGGGATGGGGGTGGGGGGCCTGCTGTTTCCTCTAATGGGCTGGCATACACATGCTGCATGGGCTCTGGGGGCTGGCAAGAAGGGTCAGGGGTGCCTTTCCCACACACTGCAGAGCAGTGGCCGACCTCCCACATAAGCCTCACCAGTTCACCTAGGTGTGCTGTGGATTGCCAGGAATGAAGGGTTATTCTCCCTGATGGTTTCAGCAGGAGGCAAGTTGCAGGAGACGGAGGGAGGCAGCGAGAGGAGCCCAAAGCACCAGCAGCAGGGCCCCGGGCAGGGGGGGGGGGGCCCCGCCCACCGCTCTCCCTCTCCAGTTGCCTCTCTCTTTACAAAGACAAAGGAATGAACCGGGTCAGCAAAGCTGGAGGCTGTGTTTAAGCTGCTCCTGCTGCTGAGCAAAGCAGGCAGTGCCTGCTGGATCGGTCGGGACACCCACAGAATGCAGGGCCCCTCTCAGGACAGGGTGTGCACACTAGGTCCGCCGCAGGCGCCAGGACCTGGGCAGAGAAGAAGATACTGGGAAGTGGGAGACCCGGCGAACGGGAAAGACAAAGCAGACTGGGGAAGAAGGATGGAAGTCAGGGCTCGGTTTCCTCTCTGTGCTTCCTGCAGCTCTGCTCGCAGCAGCCTCAGGCCTCACTACGGCTCCTTGGAAAGGCCGAGGAGGAGGGCAGGAAGGCTGCGTGGGGCACCCCCCCCCCCCCACAGCGAAGCCTGACAGCCCCTGATGGGAGATAGCAGGTCCCTGAGCCGTGGAGCGAAGGGAGGGGCCCCGGGAAGGGAGGGGCCTCAGGAGGAGAGCCGGCAGCTGCGGCCTGGGATCCTCACCTCTCTGCAGCTTTGCATCCATCATTCGTTGCTGCCTCTTCGTTGTATTAACTTTAATTCGTAACTGGGTTGATCAGCAATTGTTCTTCCTGGAGGGTGCAATTAGGATTATAAATAAAGCCAAGTGGAGAGTGTGGGTGACCCAACTGGGCCTTCTGCGCCGTAATGAGCCCAGGGCCCCGCCCCCACCCCACCGGAGCACCCTCCCTGGAGAACCCATTTTCTAGAAATAGTCTTGCTGCTTCATAGACTCAGACGAAAAGCTGAGGTCTCAGAGAATCCTCACACTTCATTGTTTGGAAAGAATCAAGCTTGTAAACCTTGACCTTCTAGGGACCCATTAGCTTTGGGTATTAATGGTAGGAACATTTAAAAAAACAATTTAAAAAAATTTGATTTTAGAGAGAGAGGAAGGGAGACAGAGAGAAATATTGATTTGTTGTTCCACCCATTTATGGGCTCATTGGTTGAATCTCTCTTGCACATGCCCTGACCAGGAATCAAACCGACCCCCTTGGAATATCAGGACGGTGCTCCAGCCAGCGGAGCCACCCAGCCAGGGCCATAGGAGCCTTTTAAATTTAGAGCCCACAGCACGGCGTCCATCCCAGAAGTCACTGCTTCCACATGAAACCTCCCTGGGCAGAGCGTCCGTTCCTTCCCACGTGTCCCATCCGGGCTGGACCCTGAATCCCCTCACTGTCCACCCTCGTGTGCCCACCTCTGCTTGGTCTAATATTTGTCCTCTGCTATCTTAAATCTTGTGCATCATTGTGCCATTCTAGAATTGCAGATCATTTTGGACAGGAATCATATCTTTGAGGGGTGTTTTAAGGGCCATCTGAGGACCATCTGCAGAGAACATGCTGGGTGGTAGAGGTGCCGCGGCACACCTGGCTAAGTGTTTACACCAACCGGCGCTGCCCAACCAAACTCTCCGCGATGTGGGAAACGTCCCGTTTCCGCACTGTCCACCGTGGCAGCTGCTAAACCACATGTGACTATGGAGCCCTTTAAATGTGACTGGTGCGAGCAAGGAGCTAAAATCTTGCATTTATTTCATTTCCACTTATTTATTTTATATTGAAATAGCCACATGTGTTGCCCAGGCTGGTGTGGCTCAGTGGATTGAACACCAGCCTGAGAACCAAAGGTCACTGGTTCAATTCCCAGTCAGGGCACATGCCTGGATTGTGGGCCAGGTTCCCCTGGTGCAGGGTGTGCAAGAGGCAACCACACATTGACGTTACTCTCCCTCTCTTTTTCCCTCCCATCCCCTCTGTCTAAAAATAAATAAATAAAATCTTAAATAAATAAATAGCCACATGTGGCTAGTGGATACCATGCTGGACAGCACAGGTTTGGAGTAAGGCAAGTTAGAGTCAAAGTTAACCTAAAGAGACACCTTCCTGTACCAAATTCAACGCTTCACAGCAATAGCGCGATTTTTGAATAAAATGAATGCTAACGGGAATAACAAGAAGTGGCTGAATGCTATTCGGATAGCTTAAACTGGAGCGATAGCACGGGTTCATCCTCCCAGTCAAGGCCATGTTAGCTGTGGACTCACTTACAATGCGTGGGCACTGGCAGGACCGTGACGAGAAATGCTTTCTGAGGAGCCGGCATGTGAAACCAGTGAGTGAGCTGTCCCCCCGGGCTGGGGGGCAGCATTTTCCCAAGCAGGGGAAGATGGTTTCTTAGGTGTCCTGCTATCTGAGAGTGATGACAGCCCAAAAATCTTACAATGAAGAAGACTGAATGTATCCCGGAGGAGGCAGGGGTTGGTCCAGCCCCCCAAACTTCAGAACAGGGGCAGGACTAGGAGAGGACCAGCTCTGCAGATGCACCAGGCTCCTGGGTTTTTTTAAAGCCTTGCTCCAGTGAAAGATCCTTTTCCATGTCCTTTCCCACCTCTGGGCAATTAGCAAGCTATCTCAACACAAAAAGAAAGCTTCGTCCTTTCTCTCTGGGCAGCAGCACCCTTTGGAATTATCAGGGGGCCTGGCAGAGTGGGAGCATGTGGCGGGGAGCTTACAGCTGGGCTGGGACCCCGGCAGCAAAACGGCACAGCTCTGCGGCTGCCCACACCGCCTGCTCCGGTGTCGGCCTGCGCTGGTGAGGAGGGAGGACTGGAAACAGAAGCGGCCACTGCTCCAGGGCCCAGGCGGTTTTACCCCAGGCTGGGCAGGGAGATAGGTGCAGAGGGCGGGCGGAGGAGGCAGGGTGAGATTCCGAGTGGCAGTAGCTCTGTTTAAAGACACTTTCACAGGATGGTAAAAACGAGCAAAAGGAAAATAATTACAGTGTTTTAGCCAACAATGCATCTGCTTAAACTCAGGTATAAATAGATCCTTAAGCTCTGCTCTACCCAGCACAGCCACTTTAATCTCAACCAGGAGCAGCCACTGGGGGGTGGGGCGCCGGGGTGGGGGATGCAGGAAGAGTTCTCTGACGAGGCCTTGTTCCCTCCAAAGCACCAAACCGCCTTACAAAACCTGCTCAGTCCCTGGGGAAGAGAAAAGGCCCAGAGGTGGGACAGGAAGGGCTGCATTCACAATTCCTTCCTGCCCACACATTGTAAAACGGTGCAACCATTTTGGGAAACAGCTCTTAAAGAGTGAAACACACGCTTATGGTAGAACCCAGCGAGCCCACTCCAGGTGCTGAGGCAGGAGAAACGAGGCCATCCCCACACACAAAGACACACCCCCGTGTCCACAGCGGCTTTGTTCACAGGAGCCGCAAACTGGACACAGCCCGATGCCCAGACACAGGGGACGGGCAAACGGTCTGGGCTCTCCCCCACTCACTCAGCGGCACAAAGGGGCAGACGGCCAGGAGACACGATGACAGGGATGGAACCTGAGATTCACACGCTGAGTGCAGAAAGTCAGACGCAAGAGTACAAACTTGTACGCTAACACATGGAACAGGTAAATCTCATCTCTAGGGACAGAAAGTGGATCAGTGGATGCCTGTTGGGGGGAGGGGTGGGTATTGGCTGAGAAGGGGGCCGAGGGAGCCTTTGGGGGTGATGGGAGTGTTCTATGTCTTGATCATTGTGGTAGATACATAAGCATTTATAACTCATTGAACAGTTCACCTCAAATGGGTACATGTTGCTGTATGTAAATAAAGACCTCAATAAAGTTGATTTTTAAAAATAATAATTCCTGCCCTGTCTGGTGTGGCTCAGTGGATTGAGTGCCAGCTTGCGAACCAAAGTGTCGCTGGTTCGATTCCCAGTCAGGGCACATGCCTGGGTTGTGGGCCCAGCCCCCACTTGGGGGTGTACAAGAGGCAACCACACATTGATGTTTCTCTCCTCTCTTCCCCCTTCTCTAAAAAGAAATCAAATCTTAAAAAAAAAAAAAATTCCTTCTCAAGGGCCTGGTTGGGGGCACTGGAGCCTCCGTCTTGTCAGAAGTGGTCACGGGACAGCTGGTAACCCCTGGGGCCCTACACCTTTCCGGAAAGCCAATCGAAGATCAGGGAAGCCTCCACAAGGCCCAGTGATACTGCCAAGCTGGAAAAACGGCTGCCCAGCAGCCTGGAAAAGGCCCCCCTCTCTGGCCCTCGATCCTGAAAAGGCTGGAATTTCTGGCTGAACAGGAAGGCCTGGGCGCAGTCCCTGGGCAGTCTTCCTCAGCTCCGGGCAGGGCGCCCAGCCGTCCCTCCCGTAGATGCCGGCTTGCTGCCCAAGCTCAGGACCCAAGGGCTGGGGACGGCCCCCCTGGGTGCAGAGGAGGGAAGCAGACGGTGGCTTCTGCCCACAGAGCAAGCTTGCAGGGGAGGGAGGCAACACTCCAGCACCCACCCAGCTTCCCAAACAAGCTCTGGGTCAAGTTACCCGGAGACTCACCGAGACCTTGACTGAGCCTGGGGATGGTTTAACAGCCCCAGAGAGAGCCAGGGAGTCAGTGACAGGACAGTGCGTGGGCTTTGAACCGGACCTTGGACTCTTAGCCCAGTGCCCTTTCCCCCACACCAGACTAGGTTCCCAGTCTCTTGCTGGGGGAGGAATTTTTCATAGGGTTGGTTCCAAGCAAGAGCTTTCCAGAGCAGGGCCTATGATACAAAGGGACTGTCTGTCACTGTGGCTGGTGGCCCACGGAGAGGCTGCTGCTGCTGCTGGTAGTTTGTCAAAGGGCAACCCTGACCCCCAGGTGTGCACCTCGCCTTTGCCCAGTGTCTGAGACCAGAGCAGCTGAGGCCAAGGTGTTCCCTTCAGACCCTTCCGATCTGCAGTCCAGGGCCCTTGGGGACCCAGCCAACCCTTGGTGGGATACAGAGAGGGTGGGCCCCAGATCACATCTGGCCTTTTGCACCACACGGGATCCGCCAGGGTGTCAGGAGCCCCGCCTCCTCCACTCTGTCTGGTTCTATCTCTGTCTTTGCCTCTCTGTCTTTCTCTGTCTTTGTCTCCCCTCCCCCATCCCTGTTGTCACCTGCACCTGTTTTTCTGCCTCGCTCAATCTCTCTAATCCACAGGCTGTTAATTCCCAGGGGTCCCCTTCCCTTATCTCCTAGGCAGCTGCTGGCCCTGGCCTGGAGGGACAGAATTAGTTAGCGCTTTCCCTCCTCCCACCTGCTGCACTCCCAGCAAACTGCCGACTGCAGAGCGCCAAGGAGAGCCCAGGGTGACGGCTCAGGAAGCCGGGGGGTCTGGCCCTCCCTGCTGTGGGACCCCCACCACATGATGTGGCCCCATGATGGGACCCGCAGGGGGGCAGTCACCCCTGCCCCTCCGTTTTCTCATTTGCAAAATGAGAGCATCTGAACTGTTTAGTGTCTGGGCTCACACAAACACAAGCGCACAGAGGCCGTGTTTTCCAAGTTGAGGGCTATCAAATTACATTTATTCAGTAATGATTAATTCAGAAGCCGGCTTCGCAGGGAACAAAACCAACCAGAGCTTCTGAGCAGCATGCCACGGCTTTGTTTCACATAAAACAGGTTTCTGAATTAGTGATGACCAAATGATTGTACGTCTAGCGTGTTCCCCGCTATAGTTCCAGCAAAGAAGCTTGACATTTTAGTTAAGCCTGGGTAGCCTTCACTCAGACAGATGCTCTATTTCTGCGAGGCTTGTGGAAAGACAAAATCAACTCCAGGCCTCCTCCGTCTTGCTCCTTTCTGGCCTGGGGCAGAGAGCAGAGAGCCAGGGGCTGGCGACCCTTCAGATCCCTCCTGTTGCTGGGTTTGTAGGCTTGGGCGTGTTCTGTTGGCCAGCACATCAGTCACTCATTGGGCACACTGGTCCCGCCTACCAAGGCTTGGCCTCCGGTCTGATAACAGAGAAGGTGGCCAGCAGGGCAGGGCCTGCGCCCCCAGACTCACTGCCCGCCACCCCCCTCCCTTTCCCCGCACAGACCCTTCTGCTGCCTACCTGCCAGCCTGACCCACAGTTAACACTGGAATTCAGGGCTCGTGCTAGTGGAAGCAAAAAGGGGCCATGACGGAGACACTCAGGACGTTCCCCAGGGAAAGAGTCCAGGTGCCTTGGCAAAGAGACTGCACCTGGGCGCTGACGCTGCTCCTCAGGCCGTCTTAGGGGTTTAAACCAAGTGCAAGGAGAGCTGGTCCCCTCCACCCTTTGTCAAGACCCCCTCTCACCCCACAGAGGGGACACAGAGTTCCAGGAGTGTCCCATCCCCTTTGTCTCTCTGTTCCCCACCCCTTCACCCCAGGTTCCCGTGAAGCAGGTCAAAGACCCTGAGCTGGGTGGGATTCCCTGGCATTCAAGTCTGGGCCCTATCTTGTGACTTCTGGACCTGTCACCCCTGCTCCCAACTCCATTCCCCACAGGACACCCCACCTGGATGTCTTAGGGGAGCCTTGAATTCAGCCTGCTCACTCAGACTCACTGCTCCCCTCAGGCAGGGGCGGTCGCCCCTCAGGCTGGGATCTCCAGCTGCAGGTGTAGCCACCCGTCTCCCAGGCTCTGCGTTCTGACCCAGGGAATCATCACCCCAAACCCTCCCTCCTCTGGGTCCCAAGGTCGCCAGGTGAGGGGTCCAGGTGTGAAGGGTTGTCTCCTCCTCCCATAGCAGGCCCTCCCTTCTCCTCATGGCTTCTGGGCCAAGGTGGCAGCCATCCCATCCTCCTGTCCCCTCACTCTCCCCTACACTGAAGCCAGAGGGGTTTTCACTTTGCTTGTAATAGGTCCCTCCCAGTCTTAATCAAAACCTTTAGTGAGTGCCATACAGAGACTCAGCCTGTGCAGAGGGAGAATGGGGAGAAATTGAAGTTTTTTGAGGGAGGATGAAGAACCAGCCAGTCATCAGACTTGGAAACAGGAAGTGGCTGGCTCAAGGTTTGCCCAGCAAGGCACGGAAGGAACGGCTTGCTCAGGAGACAGAAACACTGTCCCTCACCAGGCAAGCTGACCGCTCCCTCAGGCCCTTGTTGGACACTGTGCGCAAGCCACACAGAGCTTCCCTGTGCCTTAGACTTACATGCCCTTTGTTTCCTTCCTCCCTCTCTTCCCCCACCTCCACAGTCAGACACCTGCCCAAGCTCAGCTCAAATGCTGCCTCCTCCAGGAAGCCTTCCCTGAATGCTTCCTCTGACACACCTCTCTCACGTCACTCAGTGCTCTCAGACTTGGGTTAGAATTATTCCTGCGCATGTGCTGCAGGAGCGGCAGGACTCATCTTACATACCTTTATGTCTCTAAGAGCACCCTGTGCAATGCCAGGCCTGTCACACATGCTCAACAGGTATTTCTGGAAGGAATTATCCTTGTACTTATTGTGATCATGAATGGTGGCATTGACAGAGCCCTCATCTGAGTCAGCCCCTGGGCTGAGCATGCAAGTCAGAGCACATGCGTCTTCATGGCGGCCACAGCGACCAGCCCCACTTCTCAGATGGGGAAACTGGGTCTTAGAGGGAATAAGTAGTTTGCCCGGGGTCTCACTGCTGAGAGGTGGCGGAGGTGGAACTCGGTCCCAAGTGTGGCTGATTCTAAAGCCTAGACCCAGCCTTGTGACCCTTGGCTTGGGCCAGCCGAGAAGGACTCCAAGGGCCCCAGGTGGCCCTCTACCCCTGTGACCCCGGTGGCCCAGGGCCGGAGGACAGAGGCCCCTCCAGGTGTCACAACAGGCTGTGCTCAGACTGGCTCTGCCCACGACCCTGGTGATTTAGGTCCTGCCCTGGGATCCCCACCTGGCCAGGTGACAAGAGCTCCCCTCTGGCCCACTGCCACAGAACACTAAGTACCTTTGTGCACAACCTCTCTCTGTCCCCTGCGGGTGACGGCAAAAGGGGCGGGCCCAGGGCAGCATGGTAAGATGGCAGAAGTTTGTCTTGGAAGGAGTTTGCAGGCTCTCTGTTCTGTTTCCTCTCCACTTGGGGTTTCCTGCTGGCTGACCCTCCTCCCCGGGCTAGACACTGGGGGTTAACCCTTTCCTAACCAAGGGTGGCTCAAAAGGACTGCAGAGGGGACTTCAGGCATGTGGGGGAGAGTTGGAATGAAGGTGGGGTTCTCCTCGCTCATGAAACCTGGACTGACCTCCATACAGCTTGTCCCCACAAGAGCCTGTGACGTTTGCGCCCTTTGGGTGTCCCCAGTCACAAAGCTCTCTGGACAGTGTGCTGTCTCCCATATGTTCTTGCTGTGAATCCCTGGGCCTCCCGGGCCTGCTGCCACTTCGATGACCCCCTGGCAAGGGGCCTGTTCACACTCACTCCCACCCCGGGCCTTCGCAGAGACCAGCTCACTGGACCAGCACGAGTGCCCTGAACTGTCCTATCCATTTGGTGGGTGAAGACGCTAAGGCTCAGGCAGGTCCCAGACGCCCAGGGTCACAGGACGAGTGCTGGAGTCGCCGGGATTTACACTTTGGTCTGCGTGGCTGCAGCTGCCTTGAACCCCTTCTACCTGCCACGGCCCGGAGACCCCTCTCTGTCCCCTGTGCAGGCACAGAGCCCGCCTCGTCTACTGCCCTCAGCTGTCCCGCTCAGGCTGTCCCCAGGGAGCAGGGAGAGAGAGAGCTAGGCTGGCACGGAGACCAGCCCGGGATGGGGACACTGGGGTTTGCTGCAGTGTCAGGGCCACGCTGCCCGGGTCGGTTCATTCCTGCCTCTGTGACCAAGGGCAGCATAATCGCCCTGAGTTTCGGGTTTCTCTTTTGTGAACCCAGAGCTAAAAATACCCATTTCTGGGCATTCTGGGGAGGATTGCCTGAGAGAAAGGAGCCCAGTGTTTCGTATAGCAGCACAGGGTAGGTGCCCCGCAAAACCTGGCCATCCGCCTGTGACCTGGGCGAGGGCAGGGTGGGGCGGCCACAGTGACGAAACGGCCCAGAAACCCACAGGAAACTTCGACATGGAGACTGACAGCTCAGGCGAGGGAAGTAACACAACAAGCAGAAAAAACTTTTAAATTTTGGCTGAGTAAAGGCAACAGTATAATTACCATCATTTATAAAAACTGCTTCCCATTAATGCCTAATTCCCATGAAGCGCAACAATGATTATCTCATTAACTATGTGTCAGATTAACTTTGTTGCAGGTTTTATTTGATTAAAACAGTGAACTCTCAAGACGGAGGCTCATTCTTCATCGTCTGCGGTTTCTGGAGCACAGTTCTCTGTTGACAAGTCTTCTAGATGAGAAGGCACATTTCCAGGGAGGCATCTTACAAAATGCAGTTGTTTTGATTCCTGAACGCAAGGTGGGCCGGGGCAAGGGAGCGCCTCAGAGCATCTTCGGATTGGCCAAAGCCAGTGATGAAGGATGAAGCGTGCCAATCTTCTTAACGCTCCAGGGGCTTTTGTATTATCTGAGCATTTTACTATGTGCATTTGTATTATTTAGTAGTAGCGGAGGGTGCTGGGTGTTTTTCCCCCAAACACTGACAACTCCGAAGCCATTACATCCAGGATTCCATTTCCCCCATGGCGAGAAAAGGTTGCTATCTGTCACACACACTTAAGCACTTGCATTTTTCTCATTTTCTGATAGGCGCTGCTGCCCCCCCACCCCTTCCCCCACCCCTACCTTTACAGAGAAAAGCTGCTGGCTGACAGCTCCCAGCTGCACGGAGAGATAGCTGAGAATTTCCAATAGGGAAGTGTCATGCTTTGCCAGCTCGGGGGAAGACAGAATAATTGGCTGGAATCACAGACCTGCGTGATGATGGTGCAAGAGAAGTCGGAGCTGGCGGGGGGTCCCCCAGGGGTGGCCTGGACATCTCCCACAATGCCAGACTAGAGGCTTGCTGGGTCCAGACAGCCTCAGGCCCTTTGACGGCCCCTGTCACCCCTAGGAGCCCCACAGCATGCCTGCTGCCCTGTGGGAGTCTCTGCAGTGCACCCGGGCCACCAAACCCTTCTCCCCAAGGTCAAATGGTTGGGGTGGGGGGTGTTCAGGACGAAGAGCCCATCCCCGGCACTCAACTCCGAGGTGGAGGGAAAGACGGGTGGGGCAGAAAAGACCTGTGGGGTGAAAAGGGAGCCCAGAGATCTGGGAGAGGGCGCTCACTCAGTCCTGACTCCCCAGCTCCGTGCAGGCCTCGGGGAGAATGGAAATGCCAGGTGGAGACAGTCTACTCTGACTCAGACTTGGCTCTCAAGGACAGAGACAAGGGCAAGCTTGGATCTTGGAGGACCAGCGGGGAGGATCTCGGAGAGGAACCCCTGACAATGAGGCATGGGGGGGCGGGCACTTGCTTGTTTCATCCTTCCTGCTCACTGCCAGCACCCACACACGGCTCTGAAAAGAGCCCCCTGCTCAGGGCCCCTGGGGCCCGTCCTTCTCCTCCAGCCCCAGGTTCAGCTGCTCTGCTTCTAGCTGCTGGTCATAAGACGTTGGGCAATGCTGTCCGACAGAAACACATAATTCGGATTTTTCCAGTAGTCAACATTTTTTTAATCCTCACCTGAGGATGTTTATTGATTTTAGAGAGAGAGGAAGGGAGAGAGAGAGAAATAGTGAGGTGAAAAACATCAATTAATCACCTCCAGTACATGCCCCAACTGGGGATCAAATCCACAACCCAGGTATGTGCCCTGACCGGGGATCGAACCCACAACCTTTTGGGGTACGAGCCGATGCTCCAACCAGCTGAACCACCTGGCCAGGGCTAGTGGTCACATTTTAAAAAGTGAAAAAGAAACAGGTAAAAGTCATGTTAGGCAGATGTTTTGCTTAACCCAGCCCATCTAGAATATTATCATTTCAACATCTAATCAATACAAAAACTAATGAGATCTTGTACCGTCTCTTTTGTACTAAATCTTCAAAATCCCTTGTCTGGGTCACTCTTGTCCACCCCTCAGTTTGGAGGAGCTCCGTTCCCGGTGCTCAGCAGCCGTCCGCCACTGGCTCAGGGTTGCTACTGGGCCCGCATGGCGGGGCTTTCCCTGTGCCCTGCCGCTCCCCAGGGGGCAGCCATTTGGCTTCCCCAGGGGCTCCAGTTCCAGACCCCTTTGCCTTTCCCAGACCCTGGAGCAGAATGGCCTTTGGGGCCACATGCCCAGCTCTCTTTCCCTCGTTTACCAAGGGAGGCCTGTGGGGCATCGGAGAGCCCTGGGCTGGGCACCAGGAGGCTCTGCCACTCAGCCTGCTGTGTGACCTGGAGCAAGTCCCCGCCCCTCTCTGGGCCCTGTTCTCATTCTCTGTCAGGGGAAGGGTTCCCACTTGTGACTTCCAAACAGAGGTGATTATCGAAAGAAACCTCGGGCAGAAGCCCCTGGTATAAATTAGAGGAGAGAGTTCCCACTTCGTTTGAAGAGGGTGAGCAGCCTGGGCCCTGCCTCCCCCCACCGAGCCCTCCCAGGAAGCTCTGGAAAACTCGGTGGAAAACCTGCCCCCAGCGTCGGGCCCCAGCCCACGTATTCACACATCATTGTATGAACAAGGAAAACCACACTGTAAGTTGCTTATGGATCCCTATATATAAGAGTATAAAAATACACATGAGATAAAGCAGTAACTTCAAGTTAGTAGCCTCCTCTGACAGGGGAGGAAGGAGACGGGTTAGGTATGGAATTTTTGGTTCCCTTACTGACATTTAACTTTTTGACCGAAGGGGACCTAAAGAAAATATAGCAAAATGCTAACATTTGTTCAAGCTTAGTGGTGTGCATGTAGCTACCTGAGATATTACTCTGGACTTCTCTGTATGTTTGAGCTACTTTTTAAACTGTATTTATTTATTATTTCAGAGAGGGGGGAGGGAGGAAGAAAGAGAGGGAGAGAAACATCAGTAGTTGCGCCCCAACCAGGGATGAACCCTGAAACCCAGGCTTGAATCCTGTTGGAGAGTCGAACTGGCGACCTTTCTGTTTGCAGGGCGGCACGATGCCTGGCTGACTGAGCCCCACGAGCCAGGGCTGTTTGAGCTATTCTATAACTTACATTTATTTAAAACTTTAGGAAGGGTAAAAGTATATAATCTGATGTCACTTTAGGCATAGAATCGTTGGGGGGGAATAAAATAAAACGTATGCTCCTCTCTCTGCCCTCCCCCAGCCACCCCATAATCCGGAAGACCCTTCCCGCTCTGCTAGTCCGGGAGTCCCAGTGCTGACCTGACCAGGGGTGGGGGGTCCTGGGGAGAAGGAGCAGAGCCAGCCGGGTATCCAATAAGTGTTCAATAGCATCAATTGTACCTATGGAGTATCACATATGGGGGCCCTGAGGGGAGGACTCCAAAGGGGAGACTTGACCTTGATGCTGGCGGTGGGAGGGCTGAGGAAGGAGACCGGGAACTGCCCCCTCCCTGGTTCCCATGTCCCCCCAGTCTGTAGGCTTTGGGGATCCCCCCTCCAGTTATCACTGAAGCTCCCAGCCCAGCCTGCCTCTCCCGTGCCCCGTGGGTGGCTCTGAATTGTCTGGCCAAGCCTGGGGGGCACTGCTTACTCACCCCTTAGAATGTCTGCATGTTTCCACCCGAAGCCTCCATCGCTGGCTTCTCCCAGTGGCCACTCCCCCCATGTCCACTCACGACCCCCAAAGCTCGGAAAGGTTAGAGGGCTTGCTGAGGTCACCATGCTGGGCTGGGCATGGCAGCAGGTGGAGGGCTATGGAAGGGCAGCCACAGGCCAGGTGCAGTGGGGCCACTCATCCCCGCAAACAGGCCCGGCTGGTTTGCCATTGGTGGAGTTTGCCCCCGTTTCCCATGGCCTGGTTCACTGGGAACTTGCCTTTGGCCGTGTGTGAAAAGTAACAGGGAAGGGGCCACCAGCGACCAGCCGGTGTGACTCAGCTGGCTTGGGGCGCCGGACTGCAAGGGAAGCTTTTTTCCTTTATTCTGTCTTTTTTCCCCCCTGCACCTCTCCCTTTCTGACATCTTCTAGGTGGATGAGTAAGAAGAGCGAGGGGGGTGGAGAAGGTAATAACAGAGTTTCACAGCCATCAAGGGCCTTTCATTGGGATGTTGCTTAACCGAGAGCCTCTGCACCCATTTTACAGGACAAACCACGGAGGCCAAGAGGAGCGTGACCTCCCTGTGAGTCATTGGCCTTCCTGGCCTAACACAGACCTGGCTCCATGTGACTGAGCCAGAAAGGCAGAGCAGGCCGGGCTGGGGGGCGGGGGTCACAGGGAGGCTTCGCCTCCCAATCTCTGGTGTTTCCAGCCGAGTCAGACGTCCTTGCCAACCTTTTGATGCCCTCCATGGTGTGCTCGGGGGTGGGGGCCCCTCTCCTCCCTTCGTTCAGCACTTCGCCCCGTGACAGAGCTGGGCACATGGGATCTCACCTGCCCCCTACAACAGCCTTCTTTGTAAGCAGGACGGGTTTCACAGACAAGGCAACTGAGTCAGCGGGATTAGGCCTTCTTTGAAAGTGTTGCAGGTCAGCCCAAGGGAGGCCAGGCCTCTGGACGCCGGCCCAGACGCAGGCTCGACGGTGGCTTCCGAGCTTGCGACAGACCTGCTCAAACGTCCCGGGAGAGGGCCTCGGGAGGCCCTGTTTCTGGGCTGAGCACAGGGCTGCTGAGGGCTGAGGACCCACAGGGGTTTGTCTTGGAGTGGACAGGCGCTTGGAGAGGGAGGACCCAGGACCCCTCAGGGGAGAGCACGCTGTCCTCACCCTCAGCAGCTGGCTCCTGCTCCACCCCCACCGGGCGCCGCACTGGGGCCAGAGGTGCTCTAAGGAGGAATGTGCAGTCAGTGGGCGGCAGGAGCCAGGGTCACGGGGAGAGAGGGCCAAGGACAGCAGCCCTTGGCAGGCCGCAGCTGGGGCGTTCCCCACCCTGAGGCTGACTTCTTTTTTTTTGCAAAACCATCGTGGAAACCGGTGCCTGGGCGAGCTGAGCATGCTCAAGCCAGAGTCAAAAATTGAGCCCCCAGAGTGTTGAAAGGCCTGGGCCAGCTGGGACGACCCTTCAGCGAGCTCTGGGAGCCTCACAAAGACGGAGTAGGTGGCTAGTGAGCTCTGCTCTGCTCCAGGGTGTTCTGGGAAAGGGACACTAGGCCTCAGGCCCTGACACTGGGGTCCACCCTCCTGTGGGGAGGAGCCCAAAGGAAAGCCCGTCACCTCTTGAGGAAGGAGAAATCCTCCTGTCGGTGCTCCCAACCTTTGACCTATTCCTCCCTCCCTGAGGGACGGCCAGACTGGGAAAGCTGTCCCAGAGTCCCAAGTCCTACCACGACCCTTGGACGGGGTCAGGCAACTGCAGAAAAAACTGGGGTGCTCTCCTGTGGGAGAGAGTGTGTCTCAGGCAGGCACCATATTCTGCTCTGGGGGCCTTGGACTTCTACCTCAGGAGGGGCGTTCCTTCTCCCCACACCTTCCAGACCTCCTAGTCCCACGGGCCTGCCTCCTCAAGGGCACCCTGGTGGGTGACCCCGCCACCCCCAGGACAGAGGGCTGCAGCCGCGCTTACAGAACCGGTTTGCAGACGAACAGTGGCAGGTTGCAGTCCAACTCAGCAGAAGGCTATAGCCGGGTGAACACGAGTCAGTTCAAGGCCACGGAGGGTGAAGTGTCTGTGGGGACCCCGGGGCTGGCCAGGGCTTGTATGAGGTAAGCTCCTCCCTCTGCTCCCCGGGGGCTGCAGGGTCCGAGGGGCCTCACATAGACACCCGAGAGTTTCCTTTTCTTCCTGAGCTCCTAGCAAGGCTGCTGAGCAGCACAGCCCTCCCCTCTCCAGTAGCAGGCCCTGCCCCCCCATCCCCAGAGGAGGGGGGAGGAGAGACAGAAGAGGGGCTGCAGCCTTCCCATCAAGAGGGCGGCACACTGAGGTCCGAATGGCTGTCTAGAACTTACAGGAGCCTCCTGAGAGGCTGACGTGGGACCCAGGCAGGGTGGGGAATCTGTCCTCCCCCAAAGGGAGCCGAGGGCCCTCAAGAGGTCTCCTGGGCTCGAGGGAGGCCTGGGTGTGAGTATGTGGGTGAAAGCTGAGCACAGTCTGGCGGAACGGGGGCCAGAGCGTAGGCTGGTCCTCAGTGGGTAGAGGAGGCACTAGCAGTTCCTTCGGAGGTCGGAGGTCGGGGAACTCCAACAGGCTGGAGGAGGAAGAGCTGAGTGGGTGGAGAGATGTGCTGGATGGGCAGCCAGCTCTGACGGGCCTGAGTCCTCTTAGAATTGCCCTTGGCCATGGCTGAGGTCCAGGGAGGCCCTCAGCATGTTTGCCGGGGTGGGCTGGGGGCACTGCTGGGGTCCAGAGCAAGCCCCTTAGGCAGAGCCAAAGGAAATGGCTGAAGGAACCTTCTGAACATGCCGTGCAGCCCCTGAGAAGGGCCCCCAGGAGGGAGGCAGCAAAGAGGAAGCTGGCGTGGTCTTTCTCAGCCACCGCCCCTCCCACCCCCGCAACCCAGCACACCTGGGTGGACTCCAATCTAAGCTCCACTGATCTCAGAAGGTCGCACTCTCTCCCACCTTGTGCTTCCGATGGTTAGCACCCTGCAGCAGTTAGAGTGACTCCTGCTGTGTGAAGGACAGAGGTGGCTCCACCTCAGGGCTCCCCGCTGGGCACAGGGGACCCTTGTCAACATCCCAGCTCTGTCATAATGCAGGATATGATTGGGCCAGTTGCACCGGCTCCCTGGGCCCCCGAATCCTCATCAGCAAACCCAGGGCATGAAACCGGAGCACCCCTGAGCCACTACCGGGCCCTACAGTCGCCCCATTCTGCAACCCTCCTCACCGGGTGGCATCGCCTCACTCTGCCCTCACCCAGGGGGAGTGGATGGATAACTGCGTCTTCTCCTTCCCAATTCCCAGCTCCCCTCCTGGATCCACATCAAGGGGTCCCGGCAGTCAGGGGGCTCCCCTGGAAGCAACCTGAAGTTGTCACTCACCATTGGAATAGGTCTTTACGGTTTACCGCGCACTTGTCTACACCTGTGACTTTGTTTCACCCACTCTGCAAGGCAAGAATCATTAGCTCTACTTGATAGACAACAGTCTCAGGCTCCATTGCTTGCTTAAAGCCACCTGGCGAGTCAGGGGCAGGGCTGGGTTTTGAACCCAGATTTGCATGGGGCTTGTGACCGGGGGAGGCTGCCCTGGGCATCGAGCAGAGCCCCTGGGTCACCCTCCTCCTGAGGCTGCAGTGGGAACACCCAGGCACCTCCATTCAGGGCTTGGCTCTGCAGAGCCCCAGCCTAGTGATGTCAGCATTGCCATGGAAACTCCTTCCAGCGTAGGCAGGACCAGCCTCCCCTTGCAGTTTCCCTTTGTGTGGACTTTGCAATGTGTTGCCAAGGCAGTGGGGCCTGCTGGGCGGGTTGGCAAGGGGTGGGGAAGGCAGACCGAAGCCCACACCGCATCCCAGCAACCGGCAGCTCACAACAAGGCCCTGGCTGCTCTAGGGAGGGAGGGGCCCAGGCCAGGTCTCCTGAGCTGGAGGCAGAGGGAGTCCTTGAGGTTGGGGAGATAAGGGGACCCTGCACTCCGGCTCTGCACCCCTGCCTGGAAACAACCCTTTAACCTTTTCAGTTCCGTGTTGGCGTTCTACCACCTCTAAAACATCTGGGTCTTGTAAAAAGGCAAATTTAGGCCCGTCACAGACCTGCTGGGAAGGGGCTGAGGAAGAACTGTGGCTTAGGCACGTCTCCAGGGCAGCTCAGGTGCGCAGTCAATTCTAGGAACCATCCCGGGGGTGGGGGTGGGGTGGGGCATGAGGTTTATTGAACACCTAGACACGTCAGGCCCCCTCTGCGTAATTTATCTTGTGACCCTGAGTCGGGAGGTGAGCAGAGGAAACCTGTTTGGGTTTGTCGTTGTTTTATCCCCATTTCACGGTGGAAGACACGAAAACTCAGCGAGGTTAAATCTGTGCTGGTTCCCAGTCCAAACCCAGGGTCCGAGGCCCTTCCCTGGGGCCTCCTACTGGTGGTGGCCGGCGTCACTGGCCAGCAGCACTGGCCGGCAGCCTGGCTTCACCGACTTCCTTCTCCTGCTGGTTTTCCAGGAAGAATCCTGAAGCACCTTTGTGGAGGGGGCCAGCTCTGTCCGAAGCCCCCCACTAGCTCCCGGACCTCAGGGGAGTGAGCCAAGGCAGACCCACACACCATGCCCCTCCCACAGGCAGGTGAGCCCCGCCTAGTGAGGAAACCATGCCCTTCCCCCACTCCACCCTCCTGCCCACCCTCCCCTGTGCACTGCCTGCCCCAGCCTCCGTGCTCTCTTAAAGGGTGCCTGATGTCCCTGGTCCCTCCTCCTGCCAGGGTGGGGATGGCTGCTGACCCACTCCACAGAGATGTCCCCCATCTCCTCGGAAGCCTCCAGGAAGAGAAACTCCGTGACCTTTGCTGGCGTCCCAGAGCCTCTGTTCTTCCAGCTGACAGCTTCCCAGTGTCCAACCTCCACCCCTCCTGCTGTCTCTGAAGACTGATTCCTTCAGCTCTGTCCCCTCTACAACCTCTGAGCGTGCTCAAGGCGGGGAGCTCCCCACTTCCATCTGGGGTTCTGTTCTGCCTGGAGCTCCAGGGAGAGACGGAGACCCCAGCAGGCACGACCGCCCCAGGGGTCGGAGCCCGTCTTCTGCACCTGCATCTCCTGCCTATTCAAAGTCAAGGTCAGCAAACACCAGTGATGTCGGATATGAGCTGAACACACGCCAGGGATTCCAGGAACTGGATGGCGAATGGCGACCGAACTTCTCAGTCCGGCTGGGTGCGCCTGAAGCCAGCCAGGGCTCTGGCCCCAACCATTCCTGGGCTCTGCCTGCCGTTCTTTCATGGAACAAGTATTTCCTGAAGTCTGTGCTACACACTAGAAAAGATTAAAAAAAAAAAGTCTCCAAACAAGTCAAAAAAGATGGAGAGGGATAAAAAAAGAACACAAATACCTGCGATCCCTGCCCCCAGACAAGAATAAAATCTAGTTGTCATTCACATCCAACATCACTGCGGGAGACTAAGAAAGTACCCCCCCTAACTAACAGAGGTCCTCGCCAGCTGGTGGCATCGTGCGTGACTTTTAAATACCTTTGCCGTATTTTCTGTACCTTCTCCTCTGCAAGACACAAGTTTTGTAAGCAGAGGAGTCCCAATAAACATGCGTGTTTCTTGGGAGCTTCTTAAAAGGCACCCATGGAGAGGCGCTGGGCCTGGAGGATGGCCAGTCCAGTCCACGCATCTGTCCCTTCTGCCGCCTGGGGCATGCCCAGACAAGTCCACGCAGTCCTCCAACCCCACCTCTGTCGCCGAGCAACACTCTGGGCTCAGAGCCCCGGCCAAGGGGCCCTTGGAGACTTTGACCCCAGCCCAAGAGTTCAAAACAGCCCAGGCACCAGAGGGCAATGAGTGGGCAACACCCACCACAGGCCGCCAACCTCCTCCCTGGCTCGGCCAGCCTGGGGGAGCAGAGGGGAGAAATGGGGGTACAGCTTCCATAAAGACGAGGAGCATTTCTGTGACCTGGCCCCTCCCAGCCTCAGTTTAGTCATCTGTCAATGGGGACAATAACACTGCTTGCACGGGCTGCCGGGGAATTAAGTGAGAAGATGGGTCCGTGGACCCCTAGAGGGCACCTGGCACAGAGCAGTTACTCAGCAAACACTGCTGAACACGCGGGTGAAGGCACAAGCTGGCTCCTCTCCCTTTTTGGGTTGGAATGCTCCCCACTCTGACTTTGGAGGTGCAAAACGTCCTTGTGTTCATAAGCTGGGTGAGAAGCTTCTCTGGTCCCTAAATTCTCCAACGCAGGCTGCAGCAGGAAGCCCAGGGCCAGAGCCGGCAATGCCTGGCTGTCTGCAACTCCTCCCCTTGCCCCGGGGCCCCGGCAGCCCCTGCCAAGGCTGCCACGTCCACTCCCGCCACGTCCACTCCCACCACGTCCACTCCCACCACACCCCGAACAGTAGCCACAGGAATGAAGAGGATTATGGCTGTTTTGTGGGAAGTTCAAACATTTCAAAAGCCCTGTGAAGGCCGAGACGATCTGTGGGCTCTGACATATGTTCTAAATCTTAGTGTTGATCTTACTAAAATAACACCTTTGCATTTTATCGGGCCTCTTCTGGAAAATGGTCTCCTACAAAAGGGAAGACCTTCGTGGGGAGAATCTCGGGCCCCTTGGCTGCCCCTGGGTCACACCAGCATGTTCTACGTGGACTGCATTTTCAGGCACCGGTGAATTCGAGATTTTGGCAACAGTAAGGCATTGAGTCTGTGCCAGCAAATGAGGCAAGGCCTCTCTAGAAGCAGGAGGTGTCAGCTGTGCCTGGCGTGGCAGAGAGAGGGTCCGCCAGGGCTGTGGACTAGGGATTCTGGGTGGGGGGCCAGAAACACCCTCTTCCCAGACTAAGTGGATTAGGATTTCCATCTGCTCTTCCCGTCAGCAGCCCCTGCATTTCATTCTCTCACCAACCGTGAACCAGGTCAGGCAGAGCTGGTCGTGATTACCGTTGCAAGAGGAGAAGCTGAGGCCCAGAGCAGCTTATCGGAGATGGCACGGGACTGAATGCACGTACTAAGAGGTGGGACTGCATTGTAGCAGATTTCCCAGGGGCCTTGTCTTATCACACCTCCCCCAGGAGACTTTGTGGCTAGTGGGATTGCTTTCCCTTGGTAAACTTTATTTTGTAATCGTTACACAAACCCCGTGCTCGTACCTGAGGCAAGAACTCCGAAAGACCCAAGTACAGCCTGTAATGCACAAGTACATTCTGTTGTGTTTCCTCGTGATTCCTTCCAACCATTGTTCATAGGAAAATTCTATTTCACTGCCTCTGAGACAAGTACACATTTTTCACATTCCTAAAATACAATCCATTTTGCCCTGGCTGCTGTGGCTCTGTTGGTTGGAGCATGGAAACGTCGTCTCATGGCTGAGAGGCTGTGGGTTCGATTCCCGGTCAGGACATATACTCAGGCTTCGGGTTCGATCCCTGGGCTGGGCACATATGGGAGACAACCAACCGATGTTTCTGTCTGTTCTCGAAAGCAGTGAAAGAATGTCCTGGGGTGAGGATTTAAAAATAAAATAAAATAAAATTAAAATAAAATAAAATAAAATGCATTGTATAATTGATGTGTGCCCATAATGTGCCTGTATTTTTTTGGTCACCAACTCACCCCCTCCAAAAAAACAAAACTCTTGGTAAGTCTCTTGTGTCATAGAATCAGGGAAGTAGAACAGGTTGTTTTGCAGAGATGTAATAAAATCATCCACGTGACTTGCCTCCCACTCCACACACTCCCCTTTAGATGCCGCGGCAGAGGTTTTAAAGGAAGGACAACCAGCCCCAGCTGGATAAGACCCAGCATTTCATAATCCCTGGCCAGCTGGCCGCCCCCACACAGGGCACTTGGGCTATGCAACTAATTTCAATACAAATCAAAACAGCAGGAGGACACATGTAAGCCACTGCTCTATAAATTCCGAAGGAAAAAGGGAAGGGAAGAAACTTCTGCTTAGCGAGCACCTACTAGGTGCCAGCCTTGCGTTGGGGAACGAGGAGGGCTTCAGGCTCTCGACTGTAAAGAAGGGGTTGTTTAGCAGTTCCTTGGTCGGAGTGGGGATGGTTTCTGATTGAATAAGAGAGCATAGCCCAACCTGTAGCGTTCCCTGACCCTAGAAGATTAATCAACGAGAGTAGGTTTTTTTTTTTTTTTTCAAAAATTGTCTTTAAAGAAAATGTCTTGTTAAGCTGGTTGTTTTCAGATGTGTCAAATTACTGACTAGCACCACCTGTGCCTCATACTGCCTCAGTCTGAAATGATGAGCCTCCAAAGTTTATTGAGAATCTCCGGGAGGGTTGGTTGAACCACAGGTTGCTGGGTTCTGGCCTCCCCCTCCCGAGGTGCTGATTCAGCTGGTCAAGGGTGGTGCCTGAGATTTGCATTTCTAAGAAGCTACGGGTGGTGTTGATGCTGCTGGTGCCGAGAGGATTACCTGAGGAGCTTTTTAAAATGGTGGTGCCCAGGAGCTCCCCCAGGATTTCATCTCCCAGGTCACAGCCTGGTTATCAGGATTCTCAAAACTCCCAGGGCACTCGAGGGTCCTGCCCACACCGAGAGCCACTGGGGTTCATGGGAAGAGCCAGCAGACATGGTGAAGGTTCCTGGTGTCAGACAGGTTCCTTGGATTTCACGGGCCACCTCCTCAGGCTCCCCAGATTGGGGCCTGCCAGGCAGTGGGTCTCTGAGGGTCGGAGGGAAGCTGTCCTGTGCAAGCCATTCATCCACACCTGCGTCTTTGAAACCAAGCAAACTGTTTGCTGATGCTAATGTTTCTTGGATCTGAACCTAGCTGGGTCCCTAGGCTTCTGTGCTTTCCTCCTTGCCTTTTCTTGTGACCCACCTATTGGGACACATTCCAGGAACTTTGAGCAAGGCTCCTCGGGCCTTCACCACACTTGGCTGCCACCCACCCTACCCAGCCAATTGGAGTAGTAGAGCCAGCCTCCAGGGCCCACACCACCTCCCTCACCGCCTCATCCAACCTCATGGACTGAGTGATGACCTGGTGCACACGCATTCATTCATTCATTCATCTGACACATTTCACGGAGTATCTGTGATTACCACGCCTCCTCCCCAGGTTTTAGACTAAACATCGAATGAGCTGCTGGACATCTCCACACGGACCTGCCACAACACTTCAGAAAGGCCAAATCATACCTACTCATTCTCCAGGGCTCTCTGAGCTGCTACCACCACCTCCCCACCAACCCCAGTAGACACTGGGAGCTGCTCCTGACCTTCCAAGCCAGGCCCCTGGGCCTGACCACTTATTTCCTAAATGTTCCTCACATCTCAGCCCTACCATCCTTTTTTGAGATCCCCCCACTTTTCCTTCCTAGGTTTCTGCCCTCTCACTGATCTATCTGCCTCCCATCTCCCCCTCCCCTTCCCCATCCTCCTGGCTGCTGTCCTTGGAGGCTCCACCTCCCGCCTCCACCTTCAGTGGCTACCAATTGCTCTCCTGTCCTTCAAGGCTCCACGATCAGGGGTCTCTGACGCCTGCCCAACCTCATCTCCTTCCCTCTCTGTCTCCTGCTTCCAAAGGAGACCCCCAAACGACATCATTCTCTTTCTCACCTCTGGGGCTTCTGCCAGGACCACCTTTCCTTCACACCTCGTCTCTTACCTGGGCAGCCCTTACTCACCTTCCAAAGCCAGTTCAATGTCACCTCCTCCAGGAAATCTTTTCAGACCCCACCCAGACCAGATTACAGACTCCAGCTCTGCTCCTACATTACGGGGGCATGACTCCATGGTTGTGCTTACCACATTATATTATAATTATCTGCTTGTGTGTCCAGCTTCGCCATTAAGTTGTTAGTTTATTGGGGGCAGAGACCATGCTTATTCATCATTCTACTCCTCCGTGTGTGATGCCTGGCTCAGACTAACCCCCTTTTCAGACACGATTGCTTCCTAACAAATCACCCTACAATTTAGAGGCCTATACTTGCTATTCTATTTTGCTCATGGTTTTGTGGGTCTGGAATTTGTGAAGGTCTCGGGCAGGGAGGGGTCTGCCATGGGCTGCAGTCCTCTGACAGCTGTCTGAGCTACGTGCACGTGGTGGCCCATGGACGTGGCTGCTGTGGGTGCTGGCGCTTGGCTGGAGGCCTGCCTGGTCTTTTGAGTCAAGTGCTACACGTTGGCCTCTCCGCTCGGCAGCTTCAGGGTGGTCAGACTCCTTCCGCAGCCTGGCTTCCCCTGCAGCGAGCACTCAAATGGAGCCAGGAGAAAGCTGCCTGGCCTTTTCGGATCCAGCCTTGGAAGTCAGGCAGTGTCACTTCCACTGCATGCCACCAGTTATAGCTGTGTCCTTAAGGTCAGCCCAGATTCAAGGGCAGGGGACAGAGACTCCACTCTTCAATGGGAAGAATGTTGAATTTGCAGACACGCGTTAAACTCACCATAGCCCTCAACATGTTTGTGGGATGACTGGATGCCAAGTTGCTCCCCACCTACTCTGCCCCACAAGTACCTGGCTCTTTCCTCCCGCCCCCCTCTCCTGCCCCACTGTGAAGCCACCAGTATAAACCGGGAACTGGTGGGCATAGCGGCATGGTAATGAAAGAACCACAGGCTACCTACCCACAGCTCCTGCCCCTGCTGCCTGCTGCCAGCTGGTATGGAAGTTTGGGGCCCAGGCCTCTCTGGTCCTGGGCTTCAGTGCCCCATTCACATAACAAGGTGTTGGGACACTGACGCTCGGAGACCCTCCCTGTGGCAACCTTGGGCATGCCCCTTCCGAACTGGCTTTCCAGGCAGGCAGCTGGAGGTGGGGGAGTCCAGCCTCCACTTCCAAGTCTGCCCCCAGCCTTCCTGCCTTTGCAGTTTGTTTCCTAATGACACAAGTATCTTCTGGTGTGAGAAACTCAAATGGTGCAGGAGTATGCAGAGCAGATGTGAGTTTCCCTTGACCTTCCTTTTCTCTCTGCCTCCCTCCCAAGGGCACCATCCCCATAAGGGCAGTGATCGCCCGTGGGTCCTTTAAAGGCATCTACTACTATTGCGTACATTACAGATGCAGAAAGAGAGAGCTTGGCTGGGCATCTGTGGTTTGTTTTTACTTTTAACATGAATGAGGCCACGTTCTTCATGTTCTGTATCTTGCCCTTTTCACTTAATTCAGTGTCCGGGTTTCGTTTCATATCTGAGTGGAGGGCTCACCCCAGTCTCCCCGCACTGCCGCCGAGTATCTCCGAGCACGCGCTGCGTAATCTCCTGCCCCTTCTCCTCCAAGTCAAACATTCTGGTGGGCGCCGGTTTTCCGGTGTGCCGCACCATCCTGCAATGGCCATCCCGGGCTGTGTTCAGTGCTCCCCGGGCCTGCAGGGCTGCGGAATACGCCCGTTCTGCTCAATGACAGGGACAGAGAGCCTCTTTCCAGGCAAACCGAGTTCAAATCCTGAGTGCAAGTTCTGAGCTGAGTGGCCTGGGACGGCTGGAGCTCTCTGAAGGCTCGGGTGTTCAGCAAGCTAACTATAGCGCCCACCTCCCCCGGGGAGGCTGGCGTGGCGGGGCGCCCGCGGCCGGGCAGGCGGCGCAAAGGCAGAGGCCCTATCCGCCGTGGACGGGAGCCGCTTATGTAACTGGGCCGCTAATGCAGCTTTCCTCGCCGATGGAACCCAAATTAAAAGAGGAAATTATTCTCCTGATGCTCAACTCGCCTAATCCCCATCTGTCTCTTCCTCGGTCCCCCGCGCTCGCATCCGAGGTCTTGAGCACGCTCCAGAGTTCTAATTTAGTTTGCTTATGCAACCAAAAATATTATGGCCGCGGTGACCGGGGGTGATTAAGTCTATATTCAGGGCTCCAGGCATAAGAAATAAAAACTGCAGCGCCAGGGTCTCGCGCCTTTTTTAAAAATTTATTTTCTTTTTTTCTAGTTCCTTGGAGGCGGGGGCAGCTCTGCAGCCGCTCCGCCAGGCCGCAGGCGGGAGAGGCCGGGCCCCACCGCCCCGAGCCCGGACTGAGGGCCAACAGCGGCCGGGGGAGCAGGAACGGAGCCGCAGCCGCAGGGGTCCTCTCAGAGCCTCAGTCTCCTCCCGGGTCTTTATTCTCACGCTCTGATTCCTGTGCCAGAAGCAGGAGCCCGCCTTTCCGCCGGTGCCCCCACCTACAGACACGTGGGAAGGTGTCTGTGGCACCACTGATTTTTCTGGGATGGCGAGAAATGGGAAATAGCACGTCTGCTGGTGGGGAGCTGTTAAACACAGGAGGGGAACCTGGACGCTGGGGATATTGTGTAGCTGATAAAAAAAGTAATGGGGCAGACGCAGATGTATCGATGCAGATCAAAGTCAATTAAATCTTAGAGAAAGCAAGTCCCAGAAAAATAGAGTATGGTTCTACATGTGTTTTTAAAAATCTACCACCGTGGGAATGGACGGGTCCATTGAACTGTTGACGTGGCCGCCTCTGGCATGGCGAGAAAGAGGCTGTTGGGTTTTACTCCACTTCCATACTGTGCCGGGTACAGACAGTTGCAGAATTTTAAATATTTGCTTTCGGTGGTGCCAGAAGCCTCCCGACACTAATTCTCCGGAGGCAATCAGGAGTGGGACTGGCTGGAAGGCAACTTCTGCTGTCCCTCCCCCCAACTCCACACTCCCCCTCGGGGGCTTCGAGGTGCCTGACCACGGTGCTCAGACGCCTCACTGCCCAAAGTCCTGGGGCAAAGGAAGGGATGGGCCCCCAGCCTGGCGGGGAGAAGGCTGAGGGGCTTCTCCTCCCAGAGGGTCGGCTCTGGAGGCTGAGTCTCCCTGATGCCCACCCCCGGCTTTTTCTGCCCTGAGGGCCAGGCCAGGGCCAGGTGGTCGGGGGTGCCGCAGTCCGACCACGAGCTCCGGCAAGGCCTCAGCCACTTCTGGAGAAGTGTCCCCGCAGGCAAGGCCAAGGCTCCCAGAAGTGTTTCCCGAGCCCGGTAGCCACGCCTCCAACAGGCCCAGGCTGTGTCCACACAGTGCCTGCCAACCGGACATTGGAAGTGTCCGTCCGCTCAGTGGCCGGACAAAAGGCAAGGAGGCTGCGTGCACACAGAACGGCGAGCGCACTGCACGCCACACGCGTCCCCAGGTGTGTGTTGCTTGGGGACCTGATTCAAATCAGGCTCCAAACGATCCCAGGAAACCTCAGGAGGAACTGACTTGATCAGGCTCTTTACATGGGGGGTTCTCCAGGCCTTCACTATGCTCAGGTACGCAGAGATTCTGCGCTCGGGAATGCTGAACGTGGCTTTTACCAAAAATACACAGCTCAGGGGCCCTCTCCAGTGAGGGCCTCCCTCAGGCCCGGGGACTCCACGCCATGCACCAGGGACAGCGGGAGACAGGCATGGGGGCAGGGCAGTGCAGGGCTGTCCCAGGCAGTTTTGGGAAACTGAGGAGGAGGAGGGTTAAGTAGAGGAGGTATAAGAAAAGCAGGGTGACCTCGTCAGTGAGAGATTAAAAACCGTCCTGCCCCTGAGGTGCGTGTGCCAGTGTACCTGCATGCAACCAACGCGATCTCTTTTCCCAGAGCATGAGCCTTGGGCACGTGCACATATGTGCGCTCAACAAGGACACACACACAAGCTCACATCCGTGAGTACTCATGCAGAATGCATGTCCGAGCAGCCCCACAGCTCCTCACAGGAGCACATCTGGTCACGTGCACTCACTCCAGCTAACTCACATTCAAGCGGGCTCACGCACAGTAGAGCGCATGTCCATGCACCTGTCCTTGCACACATCCAGGCACACAGCCACACTAACCCATGTGCCCAGGCAATGCCCCAGGGGCTTGCCCACAAAAAGGCAAGCACACGAAAGACACCAAAACACCAACAGAGGTACACATATGCACACACACTCACACTCACACAAGAGCACAGCATCCCCACACCAACACCCACTTGTGTACACACACGGGGGCACGAGTGCCGATGAGTACAGATGCTGGCCGCTGGAACACACACAGGCATGCCCCAGAGAACACGCCTGCACCCGCACTCTTGTGCCCTCACACACTCAGTAGTGTCTGAGGCAGAGGTTCCTGCTTCTTCTTGTGGGCGGGGCCGTGAGGGGGGCGTGCAGCAAGCATGCGCCTGAGAGGGCCGCGGAAGGACGTCCAAAGCACATTCGGTGAACGGCTCGCAGAAGGCCCGTGTCCTCCGAGTATTTTTATCTTTAGCGCTCACATGTCTAGCAGAGTCTGGGCGGCTCTGAATTGCTACCAGAAAGGAGGAATGACAAGCGGCTGGATTTTAAAGCAGATGGCCTCTGGGTGCAGAGGAAGGGTGCCTCTTACTCCTCACCCCCCAGCCCCGCCCCAACACACTCCACAGTGTCCCCTCTTCCAACAGACTGGGTTCCCCAGAAGCCTGCCCCAGCTGCCCCCTTCCCGCCAGAAAGTTGCCCAGCAGGCCCGGTTCCCCAGCCCCACCCTGTTGCCCAGATGAGGGTCTGACTGCCCCGGCCCACGTCCGTCCCCCCAGTGAGGAGCTCAGGTCTCCAGAGCACTCCCAGCCCTGACCACCAGCCTGGGGTCTGGCTGGGGTCCCCCAAACGTGTGCTGGGGTGGTGTTTTCCACTCTGCCTGAGCTGGCAGAAGGTCTGGACAAGGGCCCCCGCCCTCCTCCTGGTCGCAAACAAGCTGGTGGATTTCAAAAGCTATTTAATCCCTGGGCTCTGACGCACCCAGTTCACCAGCAGGCAGGATCCAGTGCCCGCAGATCTGATGTCAGAGGGTGGCCCTGGCCCAGTGCCACCCTTCCTGCCCACGTGGCATGTGGCAGAGCCGACGGAGACAGAGCCTTCGCCTCTCGAGTCCCAGCCATTTGGTTCACGCTGGGCCTGTGGACATCGGCGCCTTCTTAAAAATGTTGTCAAAGAATCACAACACGGAACAACAATCGGGAGGTCTCAAATAACAAATAACAAATAAGCGAAACAGTATATACCTTGTGTTTATTTTTAAAAATATCATAAACGCATTTAGGCAGAGGGGAAAAACTGGACAAACTAACAATGACTCTCTTTACACATTTTTCATTCAGCAAGTATTCATCGGGCACCTACTGTTTGTCGGACCATTCTAGGCGCTGGAGGTGTACGGTGAAGAGGCGAGCTTTGTGCAGCGGCAGTATCGCAGCCAATGCGGTTCATCCGAGGCACGGTTCCTGGGAATTGAAACAGTAAAGGGGCAACACCCTGAGGGGTCTCCTATGCTGGCACAGCACCAAGTTCAATGCTTAATGGTGAGGAGCACAATGGAGAAAGGATTATGGGGGCTGGAGGGGTTGTACTTGTTAATAGATTTTTTAGAGCAGTTTTAGATTTACAGAAAAAAGGAAGATAATGGAGTTTCCCTGAACACAGTTTCTCCCGTTACTGGCATCCTATATTATGGTACATTTTTATGATTGAGAAACCCATACTGATACATTATTATTAACTAAAGCCTATAGTTTGTTCAGATCCCCTTCGTTTCCCCGGTTCCTATTTTCTGTTCCAGAGTCCCGTTCCGGACACCGCGGTCCATGTAGCTCTCGTCTTCTCGGGCTCTGGGCCGTGACGGTTTCTGACTTGCTTTTGATGACCTTGGCAGCCCTGAGGAGCCCTGGTCAGGTGCTTGGCCCTGGAATTTGCCACATGGTGTTCTCATGATCAGATAGCGGCCATGGGCTTCGGGGAGCAAAATCACATTTGCATCATGTATCATATGTCAAGGGTACATACCATCGACATGATGCATGCCTGTCGGTGTTGGCCTCAGTCACCTGAATGAATTAGTGTCCGTCAGGTGTCTCCACGGTGAAGTTAGTCCCTCCTGCCCCCTCTACATACCGCCCTCTTGGGGACGAGTCCCGTGGCAGCCCACACTTGAAGGGTGAGAGCTATGCTCCACCCCCCCATCTAGGATGAAGTGTCTACACAAATTATTTGGAATTCTTCTGCACAAAATCGTTGTCTCTCCCTGACTGGTGTGGCTCAGTGGGTTGGGTGTCATCCAGCAAGCCAAGGGGTCACAGGTTGGATGCCCTGTGGGGGTACATGCTTCGGTGGCAGGCCGGTCCTGGTTGGGGGCGTGTGAGGGGCGGCGATGGATCGATGTTTCTCACACATCCACATTCCTCCCCTGCTCTTTCTCCCTCCCTTCCCCTCTCTCTGAAAATAAATAACATCTTAACAAAAAAAAAGACTTGTCTTCTCCCCCGTTTATTAATTTAGCCAATCACTGTTTTATCACAGATTCGTGGATATTTATTTTACATTTGGGTTATAATCCAATGATAGTTTATTCTGTTGCTCAAACTGTTTCAGCTTTGGCTGTTACAAGCTCTTTTGCTTGGCTCCAGTGCCCCTTTGACAAGCCCCACCCTCCAAATTTTTTGTCCAATGAACGAATGACCGTCTTTTGCCACGGAGAGTCCCCTAGGACCGGCTCAGACCTTCTCAGGTCCAGCCCACTTGGCTCCCAGGAGTTTCTAGACCTGCGTGGGTGCTGCTGAAGGTGCAAAGGAAATCCATCAAAACCCCCCAGGAGAGATCAGCTCCCTCCAGGACACCTAAACACTTCCTTAGTCCCCTCTTCTCCCATCCCACTGCCCCCCTTCTTATCAGCTCAAGGTCCCCAAGATCTCTGGTCTGCACCCTCGTCTCCCCAGGAGCCGGTTTGCGCAGGGATCCAGAGAGACCTTGCTGATGAATATGACCCCTGACCTCCCCTCTGCTTAACCCCAGTCTATGGTCCTCAGGCCGCAGCCCCAAGTGCAGACGTGCCTGCCTGGCCCCCTCCACCCAGCAGCACCTCCCAGGTTTCCCTTCCTCTGTGAGCTGCTCCCAGGTCAGCCCCCACACCTGCCCCTCCCATCTCCGGCTGTCCTCTGCTTGATCACAGTTCATGGTGTTGCTGCCATCCTGACCTCCCATTCTGGGTCCTCGGGGTGTGGCCTGGCTGGCTGGAGGCCTCGGCCTCGGTCTTCAGTCCTGGGTACATGGCAAGGCTGCCAGGCTGTTTGGAGTTTATGAGAGTGGTTGCTGTGGGCGAGGGGTCGCCAAGGGAGGTCACAAAGGGTGCCGAGGCCCCTCTGTCAGACCCTGGCACTACCACTGCTGACCTGGCTCCAGAACCTAGAAAGACTCCCCGATGGAGGACCCAGGTCTGGGTCCAGGGTCTGATGGGGAAGGAACTCTCAGGACACGTCCGCTGACCGTTTGGTTGACTGGGTGACTCTAAGTAGTAGCCCTGAGTAGCCCTGAATAGCTCTGTATTTTTTAATTCTTAAAAATATTGCACAGCCCTCATTTTTTTAGAATGAAAAACAAAACTTCCCTGACAAAATCATTCTTATGAAAATGTTGATTGCAGAGAAATACTTCCTGGATCTTCCAAAGCTGAACAGACGCACACCCCCGGCCGGCCATCCCTTCTGAACGAAGGGACCCAGCAGGAATGGGTCCCTATATTCACGACGGACAGGATCTAGAACCTCCACAGTGGCATCATGCATGGTGGCCAGGACCTGGAACCTTCCCTGGCGTCTGTCCACAGTGGAATGGGGAAGGCATTACGACAGAGCCACATGATGGCCAGCTACCAGCACTGAGGACAGCCGGCCCCTCTGAGAGTGAATGTCACATATTATTGAGCAAAAGAAAGCAGACAGGCAGAAGACCACACTGTGTGCGGCTCCGCCCGGGAGGGGCTGGAAGCAGGCCGGCGGTGGCGGGGGAGGGGCAGCCTACAGGTTAGGGGTCAGGAGAGAGGTTGACTCTGGCGGTCTGAAGGGAAGGTGTCGGCGGGCTCTCTGGGTGCCCATGAGGGGCTGTTTCCACCTGGGTGCTGGCTCCACGGGCCGGCCCAGCCTGTGCCAGTCCATCCAGCTGTACTCTGATTTACACAGTTTTCTGTGTGCATATTTGACTCCAATAAAATATTAAGGGGGGGAAAGCATCCTGGAGCAGGTCAAATCCACCTCTTCCTAATGTCCAAAGGGAGGTGGAACGCAGGTGTCTGGGGTGCCCGGGTTACACCCGAAGCCTCTTAGCACTCTCGGTCCCCTGAGAGGAGGAGGGGATGGCAGGTGCGGCTGTCCGTACCCCAGCTCCCCACCCCCGCCCACCCCGGCAGTAGGCAGAGGACAGGGGCACCTGCTTCTCCTCCACGGGTGGCAAGGGAAGCCCAGGGGCCTCCTCTGACCTTGCACCTCACCCCCAGAGGTCAGGGCGCTGGGGCTCCAGGGGTTCAGGTTGCAGCAGACCGGGACTGGGAGGGCAGTAATCCATCCTACCCTGACCACTGAGGGGCGCGGCCCCAGCGCTGCCCTCCGCCTGCCGGCCCAGCACAGCGAGGTTATTTATAACCCCGGGTCGACTTACCTCCTGACCTTCAGCTGGGGCCCAGCTATCCGCTGCGATTAGCATCTCGCCACCCACAGCGAACAAACAGCTCTCTGTGTGCCCGCCCCACCAGCCTCACTGCAGGGCCCTGCAGGAAGCAGGATGTTGACCCAGAGGCAGCACCCTGTGGCTCCCTCCGTGGACCCAGCCACGTGTGAGTTAGGGGAGGTGGGTACGGTTTGGGGGAAGGTGTGAGAACTACTCTTGTTCTGTTGCTTCCCAGGTTGAAAACATGGGTCTTTTGTGGCAGGAAGTTATGTTTACAACGCAGGGCCCCCCAGCCTGGGTCTGCCCACACAGGTGTCCTCTTCAAAGCCAGCAGGGAGGGGGCAGTGCTGGAGACTGGACGCCCTCACCCTCAGGCATGGTCCCAGGAATCACACAGGACACCCTGCCTTCTCCCCAGCTCAGCCCCTCCTTCCTGGATGGCAGCTGAAGCTCAGGGGAGCAGTGACTGGTCCAAGGTCACACAGCCACCTATGGTGGATTCCTAGCTCCCATCCAATGGGAAACAACTGGATGCCAGGATTCCTGGTTATGGCCCAGAGGAGCCATTGCAAAAGGAGGCTGGTGAGGGGGATGAGCCCATTCATTCATCCAACATGTTTTGCTGATCACCTACTAGGTGCCAGGCACCCTTCCATGCAGAAATCCTTACTTTTGTGAACTGATAGTCTCGGGGACAGAGTAGGTCCCAGGACCCTGGGGTCCCTGGATGGAACCACATTCTAGGCAGTGGCCCAGGGTCTTGAGTCCTAGGAGGCAGACTGAGGTAGGAAGCAAGGCGCTGGCTGAGGGCGCATCTCGGCACTGCAGCCTTGGGCTGAGGATTCGCTGTGGGCAGCCGAGACCCACTGAGGGTTACCATCTCAAGCCCCTGAAGACTTCTGTCCCAACGGTGGGCGCCCGCCCCTGCAGCTTCCAATGACCTTGCACCAGGGCAGACTGTGAAAGCCTCACGCAGCACCCAGTCTTGGCAGTCATCCTGGAGGAAGCCCAGTGCCTGGGACCGGCTGAAGGCCGGTTCTGCCCAGTGCAGGGAGGAGCAGAGTTGGGTGTTTGGAAGAGGGCAGCGGGGAGGGAGGGAGGGGTCTGTATGCCTCCTCCCTTTTCTGCCAAGCTCTGGGACACTTTGAATGAAGCGCCTGGGAGAACTTCTGCTGTGTGACGGGACCATCCCCCTGCCCTCTCTGGGCCACGGTTTCTGCCTATAAGAATGAAGGGGTTGGCTGGGGTGATCTCAGCTCTGGGACGCTGGTCTAGGGACTTGGAGACCTGCCCACACTCCGAGTATGTCTCGGCCTGAGAGTTCCAGGGACACAGGCCGGGGGCGGGTCAGGAGTGGCTGAAGCCGAGCGTGGATGGCTCGCTGACAGCGCATGCCCATGGGTGAGGAAGCGTCAGGTACACAGGTGTTTGTGCAGGCGCACAGGATGTGCTTGCAGCCACGAACGGGGAGGAGCGTGCCCTTGTGGGTAGGTGGCTGGGTAAAGCATCATGTACCCAGGAGGGAGTGTGTATCTTGGTGTGTGGGTAGGGCTGTTTATGTTGCGGGGCAAGGAGGTAGTGTGTGTACAGGTGTGGACTGTGTGTGTGGGGGGGAGCCATACATGTATAGGTCCAGGTGTGCATATGGAGGGGGGGGTTGGAGGAGGGGCTTCAGAAAGCCTGAAGGTTTGCTCTGCAAACCCCCTCTGACCACATGGTCAGTGTGTGGCCGGCGGGCCCTGACCAGTCAATGAACTCTGGCTCTGGAAGAGTCAGCGGCTTTTCCAACCTCTTTGCCAAATGGCATGTCAGCACGGGGCCTGGGAGGGGGGCAGGATGGGGAAAGTGGCAATGAGTTCGACAGTCGGCTGCTGAGCAGCTGGGGGGAGTGAGGAGGGAGCCAGGGCCTGGCTGGGGCAGTGAAACCTTCCCCACCGGCCCCTGCTGGGGACGAGGCCTGGGGATCCACTCTGGGTGGGGAAGCATCGCAGCCACAAGCTCACATTACCGGGGTCCCTTGGTTTGGGGGGAACTGACCACTCTCCAGGAGCTTTCACAAGTGGTCCCATAGGAGCTTACAGCGACCCCGTGAGGTAAGACTCTTCTCCCTATTTTGCAGATGAGTAAACTGAGGCTCAAAGAGGCAGAGGGACGTGTCTGCAGCCGCACAGCAAGTGTGGACCCAGCCTGCAAACGTGGGCTGTGTGTTTCCCGTTCTGCCCCACAGCGACAGTGGACGTATGGCGAGTAGTTCTTAAAAATCGCTCCTCTGAATGCCTTGAAGTGGAGGCACTGGACTTTGTCTGCATCCTTAGACCTGATTCTCCTCGTCCCACCAAAGAGGGCCTCCTTCTTGGGTGGGGGGACCTTCCACGCACTTCCCTACAATGTGGGGGGAGGTGGACATCAATGACGCTGCCACAAGGAGCCTTGACCAATGTCAGACCCTTTCTCCAAACACAAGCCAGCGACTGGGCCCCATCTGGGGCGGAATACCCTGGTCCAGGCACGGCGGCCTTGACTAGTGGGGATCAGGGTCGCTTCACCCCTTGTGCATGTGGAGAGGTCCCAAGGTCCCGGACCTGGGGTGACAATGAGCACTGTCCACACCCAGAAGCTGAGATCAGCTTTTGGGGTGCCCTTTCTTCAGCCATTTACTAGTGTCCTATAATAATGGTAATAATAACTACCCCAGCCTAAGCTTTATAGTTCACAAAGTACTTTCGCAAACCTTCTCCTGTCTAATCCTCCCCTTAGCCCTTTGATGAGGAGCCGACATGCCCATTTTATAGAACTAGACACTGAAGCTTGGGGAGGGAGGGAGGGAGTGCTGGGGTAGCCTCAGATCATAGGGCCTGGAAGTGGTCCCGGGTCCCCAGCCCCTGTCTGGACGCCCCTCCCCAGAAGTGGCCCTTCTCAGAGGAGCATAGCGGGCCCAGGACTTCTCTGGGCCAGCCCCCACCCGTGGGTCGGCAGTGTGACCAGACTCCCTGCCTTGTCACCCAGGAGCAGTGAGAAGACCTCTCCCCACCCTCCCCTCCTGCAGCTAGTGGGGGTGGGGTGGCTGGGAAGAGGTAAGGAGGCAGAAGTGGCTGCTGCATGGGCAAACTGGACAGAAAGGGCTGGGGAGGGGTCCGCCACTGGCTGCCCTTGGCCTTGGGCCCAGCAGAGAAGTGAAAGGGACCGGCCGTTCCTGGAACACGAGCCCATTGATGGAGCGCCCAGGGCCAGCTGTTGCCGTGTTCTCATCTGCTTGTGGCAAAAAAACAAGCAAACACTGAGGTTTTCATGAAGCCAGAACTGTGCAATCAGAACTGTGCCCCCCATGTGTTTTTTCAACTGTGTGTGTGCATGCACATGCGTGTTTAAAGGGGCCTTTCCTTTGACACTTCCTTTCAAGGTCCTTAACTCAGCAACATGAAAAACTGGTGACCACGTCAGATCCTAAGTCGTTTTTATAAAAATAGTAGTGACCTGAGAAATTGAAAGACTGGGCACTGCCAAGCCTGCCCCTAGCTCCTAGTTCTCAAAGGCTGCCTGGCAGGGAAGGGGTTGTTTTTAGCAGAGGGGTGATATCTGAGTAGCTGGAAAAACCCAGGGGAAGAAGGGGTGAGGTTCCCACCCCCCACCCCCGGAGCCCAGGCATCCCCAGGAAACCTGAGCAGAAGGAACACGGAGGAACCTTCCTGGGGATTTTGAGAAAGGCCTCAGGGCCCAGTCTCTGAACCGCATACCCTCAGCCTCTTCTCTGACACCCAGCCAGGAGGAAATGTTCCCTCACAGCTCCCTCTGCCTTCCCCAGAGCCCTCAAGGCTGGTTCCAAAATAGCCCAGGCCCTGGAGGAGACGTCATAGGTCAGGCTGCCTGCCCGCCCCTCTGTTAGAACATGTTGGTGCTGCCAACGCCAAATATAGAGGGACACGGGACACGGATGAGGAACGGACCTGTGGTGCCCCACTGGCTTCTCAGTGCCTAACCCGCCCCCACCCCTTCTGACCACCACTAGACCTGGTGGCGGGGAGGCCAGCGCCCCCTGACCTGGCCGCACCCTGTCCCAGCCAACAGGCCATGATGGAGCTGGACGCTGGCGCGGGGTGGGGGAGGGCGTGGGGGACACCAGGCCGGAGCTGGGTGGGGGCCTGGCGACACCCCGTCCTTCTGGAGGTCTCAGAGCACTTTCATAAGTAAGCGTCCGTTTCCTGGGGATGCCCCAGAGACAGGAGGTGGAACCTCCCAGGTGGAACCACTCTTGGCCTCTGTTCTTCCCAGCAAGACCCAGGCCCTGAACCTGGCGTGTGGGAGGCGGCGAGGAGGGCAGGCAGCCAGGCCTAACCCCAGTAACTGCTGGTTGAATCGAATTGCAAATAATGAGTCCTGATTGCCAAGGTCGCCTCCAGCCTCCACTCCCAGGAATTAAAAGTCAAAGGGCAGAGCTGCTGACGCAAATGTCAGGGGAGACGCGCGGCTTTGGAACGGCTGGGATCTTTTTCCCCAGGCTCCGCCAGCCACGGGAGGTCGCCAGCCTCCGGTGCCCCGGACACGGAGGTGTCCCCCAGGTTGGTCCCCAACACACACTTAGGAAAGGGGGCTCCACTCCCTCTCCCTCCTCCCGGTTCCCAGGTCAACAGAAACCCCTTTGAAATGGCGTTGCCGGTATCTGGGGGCGGGGATCAGCCGCTCAGCGGGTGGTGAGATCTCCTTCCTCCCTTCCCTAAAAAAGGGAGTTAGAAACCTCCGCCCGCCCTGCCAGGGGTAGCCTGGCTGTGTACAGCCCGCTGTGTCCCCTAGATCTAATCTACCCCGCGGCAGGCACTCTCGGGCAGCTGCACCGAGGTCTGTGCACCAGTGGTGCCCCCCAGCGGTCAGTGGGGGACTTGAATTTGGACCGAGGCACTGGCTGCTGCGGATCCAATCCCGTGGCCTCGCCTCCCAGGGCCAGGTTTGGGGGATTTTGGCAAGATGGTTGTTGGCAGTTGGAGGTACTTTTTTTAAGTGCCGAATTTTCCTAATTGAACTGGATCCTGGCCCACACGTCCCACTAGCAGCGAGTCCATGTCAACAGGTCTAAGAATGCGCTTGCCATCTCGCCCTAAACCCGCTCCGCCCCTAGACTTCCCCATTGCTATTAATAGTGCCCCCTCCCATCCCTCGGCTCCAAGCCTGTGAGTCATCAACTCCTGCCCACACTGTCGTGGGTGCCTGGTCCTGCTCCTCCTTGCTCTGCAGGTCACCCTTCCGTCGAGTTCCTTGGTACTCACTGCCACTGCCCCAGTCAGCTGGCTTCTCACCTGAGCTACTGCCATCCTCAGCAGTGCCGATGGGTCAGACCTGGGTGCTTGAATGGCCCCCTCCACTTACTGGCTGTGTGACCTTGGGCAAGTTAATTAACTTCTCTGAGCTCAGCTTCCTCAGCTGTAAAGTGAGGATCATAATTAGAGTCCCTATCTCACCGAGCATTGCATGAACTAAATGGATGTAAAAGCTGCATCACACAGGACTCTGTGCGTGTGGATTATCAGAAATCCCCCAGCCCATGCCCTCCATCTCTCGGACTGGGGACGAGGCCCGGGGAGCTGGCATGAGAGCTCACAGCTGGCACCGAGTTCCAGGTGTCTTTACGGGGTGCTCCAGAGCAGGGGAGGTGGAAGTTCCTGGAGTTGAAGCCCCTCCACAGTGGTGGAGCCCCATCGTCATGTCTGGAACCCAGAACCGAAGGCCGCCTCCGGAGTTCACCGGGCCCGCCCCCTGCCTCCTGCGGCCACTACGTCAGGGTGAATGTAGAGGTTGCTCAGCCACGGTGCCCATCTGGGAGGGGACAACCGCCGGTCACGTGCAGTGGCCACGGGCCAGGGCGACCCACCTGCAAGGTGATGACGGAAGTTCAGCACGTTGGCTGGGCACCGCCGCCCGCCTCGGGGCTGCTGGGCATGCAGGGGCAGGGCCACGGGTCAGATGTTCAAAAAGGGCAGGCACCTCCTCTCGCAACAGCCCCACCCTCACATCCCTCTGCCAGGGCACATGGGCCCACCTCCAGGCCCCATTGGCCTTGTGTGGGGGTCAGGAGGCCAAGGGCCGTTGACTCAGTGGCCTTCCTTCCAGGCCTGTGTTCGCTGTAAGCAATGTCCTCAACAGTGACTCTGTGAATGAGCACCTGGTGTCCAGTGGCAGGTGGGAGGCTTGCTCTAGGAGGAGATTTTCAAAGGGGGATGTTTCCCCACAAGAGGCAGCAGCAAGAAAAGCAGATGATCCAGGTCCTTGGACACCTGTTTTCTAAGACAGCCATTCTCAAAGAGAAAGTTTTGCTCCCCAGGACATTTCGCGGCACCTGGAGAGATTTTTGGTTGTTAAAACTGGGGCGAGAGGTATGGGTATCCTATTGGCATTTAGTGGGTGGGGGCTGAGGGTGCCACTCAATATTCTTCACCCACGGCACAGGCTACACAAAGCCGGTAGTGCCGGGGTGGAGAAACCCGGTCGGAGAGCCGGAGGCCCAGGGGAACCCCTGCCTCACAGCCGCCTGAAGGGTCGAGGGAAGCCATGCCTGTGGAGAACTCTGGGCTGGGTCTAGCTCATGCTCTAGCTAGTGAGGGGCCTTTCTCTCCTGGGGCCTCTTCTTGGCCCAACTCACCTAGCTGGTGGGCGGAGGTGGAGCAGGCACTTACTGTGACCACCATGTGAGAATTTTCCGAGACGATCTTGGGTGTTTCTGCCCCACCCAGCCTGGGGCAGGTTTCCTGGAACGGTCAGCTGCTCGCTCATCAACCCTTTCAACAAAGGAGAAGCCCACCCTCCTGGGAGGTGCTTCTGTGGGGAACTGGGAGCTCCCCGCGTGGGCTCCAACAGGCCTCTCCACCATTCACCTATCACCCCTTCCACCTGCACCTGTGGGGCAGGGAAACTGAGGATTGGAGACAAGCTCAACGTCTCCCCACAGAAGGCTGCAGCTGGCAGGCAGGTTTGTCTAGCAGCAGCCCTGCCCAGAGGTGGGAGACGGCCGAGATCACCTCTGGAGGTGGTGGGGGGCTGGCGACAAGCCCTCCCAGCCACTCACCTCAGCGGGCACCTGCTGCTCCTTCAGCCTCAACAACTGTGGGCTCAAGCGTCTTCTCTCTGAAAATCCTCCCAAATAAGTCACCGCCTTCCCCTCGGACGGGGGCGATCAGCATCCCCACCCCCTGCCCCAGCCCCAGCTCTGCTTGGCTGGCTCACCCAACTCACTTGTAATTATAGATCATTGGATTATGGTCATGGGCGGGTGGAAGAGTCAGGCCAGTGGACGAGGTGGGACCTCAGAGGCCTGGGCTGGTGCAGCATGTGGGGGTCTGGGGGATTACAGTCACGCCTCCCTCTGTGGGTCTCAGTTTCAGGCACCTGTTTAATGGGGGACATCACCACCTTCCAAAGCTCAGCGATGGGGTCAGACTGGGGTGGGGGCAGGGCTTCTGTCTGTGTCTGGAAACCCAGTCTGGACAAGCCCAGACATGCAGCTGTTTCTGGAAAAAGGCAGCAACGGTGGGGGAAGGGCCGGAGCTGAAGCCGGGGCAGAGAGGACGGAGGGCTGACAGTACAGTTTGAAGGACCTAGTCAAAGGCCTGCACTAGACTCAGAGATAAGGAGAACAGTCTGATGGCTGCCAGATGGGAGGGGGTTCAGGACTCCGTGGAAAGGTGAGAGGAGTAAGTACAAATTGGTGCCCTGGCTGGTGTGGCTCAGTGAATTGAGTGCTGGCCCGTAAACTAAAAAGTCACAGGTTCGATCCCCAGTCAGGGCACATGCCTGGGTTGCAGGCCAGGTCCCCAGTCGGGGGCGTGTGTGAGGCAACCCGGTTTTTCTCTCATTCTCTCTGCCTTCCCCTCTCTCTAAAAGTCAATGAAATCTTTGTTTAAAAAGAACAAATCGGTAAATAATCACAGGGAGGTGAGGACAGCACAGAGAACATAGTCGATAACACTGTAACAGCTGTACGATGTCAGGTGGGCACTGGACTCTTGGGGGGTCACTTCGTAGGTTACGCAATGTCCAACCGCCATGCTGTGCACCTGAAACTAGTGTGAAGCAATATTAAATGTAAAGTAACTTTAATTAAAACACATAAAAATAATAATAATAAGAGGGGCTGAGTGTCCAGGTAGGGCTGCCCCCTTCCGTGAGAGCCTCTTCGTGGGGGAAACACGTCTGTCTTGATAGGGAGCTTCTTCCTGACAGGAGACGTGTGCTTGTACCCTTGCTTCTTGCATGTAGCTCTGCTGCGGGGGGTTGGGGGGCTGAGACCAGACGCCTCCCTCTGGGCCTCCGGCTCCCCCTCTTCTGTCCTCCCCAGGGACGCTCAGGGGCTGGGCCATCCCGCCCCACCACCTTCTGCTGCAGGCTCTCACCTGCTCAGGGAGAGCGGTGCCGGGCCTAGTGGGCTTCCCGCCCTGGGCGTGACCCCATCAACTCTCCGAGTCTTAACCCAGGGCGTGCTAGACACGCTCCCTGGTGTCCTGCAGCCTTCGCTGTGACACAGGGCAGGGCTCACATTCGCCCGTTTTCTGCTTCCAGTGACTCGGCCGAGAGGAAGGAAGTGTTCTGTGGTTGGAAGCCCATCTCGGGAAACTGGCGGGAAGGAGTCGGGGCTTGCTGGTGCGGAGGGCAGCACAGCAGTGTGGTGGGCGCTTTCATTCATCCGGACGCTCAGCAGATGTTCGTTAGCCGTTTTCTGGGTCAGGCCTCGTGCTTTGCGCTTTGATACTAGAGAAACATGGTAACTTCTAACAGCCCTGCTGCGCAATTGGGAAAGGGAGATGGGGAAGTGAAGACACATAAAAATAACGTTCCAGGTCCATCACGGCATTAGAGGAACTCAGTTCTCGCTTTATAATTTGAAATGACGACACAGCACTAAATCCGAGCCTGAAATCATCTGTTCGAACTGCCATTCTGAATGAAAACCTGCTGGGTCCCCACCCTGCTCTGCCGGGCTCTTCTGGTGTCAGGAGCAACGAGAGGAGGAACAAACCTGAAACTCCAGCAGACCCTCCTTAAACAGCACTGCCAGGGGCTGCACAGAACCCCACTGGTGCAAACATGGCTTGTAGCGTTCCTTCGGCACACTCAGCTCCTGCCGCAATCACCACGCGGTGCCGTGTGCTTTTAAAAATGTATTCAGCACGTATTTACTGAGATGAGCACACCTAAGTGTCATGAAGTGTGTGTGTGTGTGTGTGTGTATAGTCTGCGTAATGAGTAGTTTAAACTGAGGTGGCACCGAATTTGAAATCTAACACTCAGATCTAGTATTACGTAAAGGGGTGAAACCATCAATCCGAAACATTTCCAACAAGTAAACCCATCATGTGACTCCCACGTACCATGAAAGCAGGGCCCAGGGGTGTATCTCGCTCACCGTAGCCGATGCAGTGCTGAATCTGGCAGGTATTCGGTGAATATTTGTAAATGGGATGAATGAGAAGGGAGACTTGGGTGGGGAGCAGCTTCTATAAGGAGCGGTCTTGAACTTGGGAAAAAAACAGACTTCATGTTGGCTTCCAGGGTATCTACACTTTGAAAAAACCCGCGAGCTATTGCCACCCCCTGGGACTTCCATGTGACCCGTGTGTGACTTCCAGTTCACCTTCTGTTTTGAGATTCTGTTCATTTATTTCAAGGCACCAAAATTCTCCTCCGAGCATCTCAGGAGAACTACTTCTGACAAAGGGTTAGCCGGTGCTGCCATTCATTAGGTTTAGAGCCCCGTCTAAGGGTTCGGCAAGAGCAGCGCGGCCAAGCTCACACTGTTCACAGCAGAAAAATTACTTCCACCCCGTCCAGTGTGGCTATGTTGGTTGGGGGTCATCCCAAAAAGCAAAAGGTCGCCAGTCAGATTCCTGGTTGGGGCACATGCCTAGGCTGCGGGTTAGGTCCCCCTGGTTGGGGCACGTATGAAGCAACTGATCAGTGTTTCTCTCCCTTTCTCTCTAAAAATAAAATCTTAAAAACAAATTCCAAGTGTTACACGGAAGCAGCATTTCCTAAGCGAATATGCAGTTATTTTGTGCACCCAACGCGTGATCCCATCATCCGAAGTCTGGGCCCAGCCCCTGGGAGGCCAGACAGCCCGGCTACGGCTCACCAAAGGTTCCCGCAAGGACTGCCATCCCTTGTCATCCCTCTGGCTGTTCCCACTCCCATGCAGCTTTCCTGTCATTTCCCGATGCCACAAACCTGATGTCCCCACCCCCACACCAAGCTTCTCTCCCAGGCCCTTCCCTTCCTCCACAGATTCACACGGCACTCCCAGCTGGGGGGATGGGGCCTGTAGCTTTTGCACAGGAGGCTGGGCAAGGATGAACCTCTGAATGGCGTGTGGGTGGTGGGGAGTCTCCCTGTCCCCACGGAATGAGAGACAGGAGCTGTGTGCAGGGCCTGTCAGCTGGAGTTGGAGAAGCTACATCCACCCGAGGGCCCAGGAACAGTCCTGAGCCCTCTTGGGCCCTGAGCTCCCCAGGCTTCAGGATGGCAAACGCTGCTGTGAGCCGCCCTCTTCTTCAGGCCTGTGTGTGTGTTCGCAGGCGGGCACCTCCGTGTGCTGACCACAGGGCCACCCCTGTCTGTGGCACCTGAAGGCCAGGGGAAGGCAGCAAGGGTCCCTAACTCTGCGGTCTGCGGACTCCCTGCCCAGCCGGGTTGGCCTCAACACCGTCCCCCCACACGTGTTGGCCAGCCTCATCTCCCTCCTTGGGACCCTCACTGGTTCCATTAACATGTTAACATCTCACCTGCTCCCTTACCCATCAAGAGAATCCGGCAGTTTCTTGCAATGAACTCTGGTGATGAGCGTGGGGTAACAAGCTGTAATTACCACTCTTTGCTTCTAATGAAAATCACAGGGTGAAGCATCCCAGAACTCAGCTAATCCAACTTGCCATTTTACAGAACAGAAAACTGAGGGCCAGAGAGATGACAACCTAAAGCTTGTGGCTACTTGGAGCAGCTTGGGACAGGGGTCTGAATGTCCTGGCTGGAGGCCAGGTGCCTGGACGTCCTGGGGCTCGGCAGCCCCTCCAGGATTAGCTGCGGCGGCAGTGTGTGGGCGACAAGACTGGAGGGTGGACTTGGACTTGGAGATTTATTCGTCACATTGATTCTCCCTCTAATCCTCACCCCCTCCTTTCTCCTTTTCAGCAGCAGTTATAAAAGCCAGGAAATAAACGTGGACTGATGGCCTATAAAGGGCTTAGTTAGTGCTGTGACCTGCTGAGTTATGTAACTCATTTATTATCGGACTTGGAGACCAAGTTTCTATTGAAGCAACTCACTGAGCTGATCCTGCGACATTTCCTTTTGTCTTGTTCAGAGGTGGATGGCGAAGGAGTTCCTCTGCAGCTTCAAAGACCAGAAACGGGTGGAGACGCTTTCAAAAGTTCCCTTCTTTAATCCCTCGGGCTGATGTTTCTCTCACTCCTATCAACCCCTGCTTACCGCAGCCTCCAGACCACCCGCCTTCCTCCTGGGTCCCCGAGCTACAGGCTGCCTTGTTGAGGACGCTGAAGAAAGTCGTTTCCCCTGTTCCTTGTGAGTGAGGGAGTGAGGACTCAGGGCTGTGAGGTGGCCTAGTAGAAAAAGCACTGATCCAAGAGTCAACAGTTCTAGTCCATCCTTGACTGCTGAGCAGCTGCTCCGGGCCTCCATGTGCTTGTCAGTAAAGTGTACTAATTCACCCTCTCTGTGCAGGGAGCCCGATGGCAGGCACCCTGCTTGATCTGGTTTGGCCGGCCCTTGAAGGGGGTGAGGGCCCAGGGAGGATGAAGGGGAGGCTTGAGGGGCCTGCTGACTTCTGGCGTTAATACTGACATGTCGCCACCTTGTGTTCAAAAGGGAGCAGAGCCTAGCTTTTCCTAAGCAAGGCTGCTTTCCAATCAAGCTCCCTTCCTGGCCCCCCTCCTCTGCTCTGCTCTGCTCTGGGAAGAGGTCGTCTTGGGAAGCTGAGGATCTCCCTAATTGTCACCTCTCGGCCCTTCTCCTCTTTCCCCAAGTGACAACACAAGGGCCCTATGGAGAAGCTCTCTCAAGGCCCAGCCAACACCGTAAAGCTGCCTTTTGGCGACTCTGTCCCAGGTTCAAGATTGAACAGGACTCTCAAGGGAACTGCAGGACCAAAGAACTCAGTCTCCCCTCCTAGAGAAGACACACTCCTCCTGTTCACGGCAGGGGAGGGCTGGATGCCTCAGGGACAGACCTGTGCTTCAGACGGAGCAGCTGGTTTGCGCCACGTGGCCTGAGCTACACACATTCCCTCCACTAAGGGTCTGGCTGGGCTACTAGTTCCTACAAACCAAACTGCGGGGACACAGCCACACCACCCTCAAAGAAGAGACTTGGTTTTTGAGACGTTGACTTTGGGCTCTCATCACAGGCTCTCTGGAAGAAAGGGCTGTCAGCCTGAGGTCCCAGAAACACAGCCTGAACACGGGCTCGATAAGCGCTCAGCTGGGCAGATCCCAGGACTGGCCCGGCCTCGCCATCAGCCAAGGCTGCCTGGGAGCATCTGCATGATTTCCGCTAATCACCAGCCAGGCTCCTCTGGGAAGGGCAGACACTTGGGACGCCTCTAAGCATCAATATTGGAGTCTTTTCTGGTAAGACACACACCCAACTTTTGCTCCTTGTTCCTTACTTACTGCTCCAGGGAAGCTCTCCAAAATAGAGACACAAGTTGCCTGCAAAAGCCTGTTTCCACAGAAGTGTAATAGGCTAAAATGCAGCAAAAAGCAAGCAGCTAAAAATTCATTCTAGGATCAGTCACATCTGGTCTGGGATAGCCCAAGGTAGGGAAAGTAAGCTTGATAAAAAAGGACAATAGGAAAAGAAATTGGCCCTGGCTGGTGTGGCTCAGTGGAGTGAGCGCCAGCCTGCAAACCAAAGGGTCACCAGTTCGATTCCCAGTCAGGGCACATGCCTGGGTTGCAGGCCAGTTTCCCAGTAGGGGGCACACGTGAGCCAACACATCAATGTTTCTCTCCCAGTCTTTTCTCCTGCCTTCCCCTCTCTAAAAATAATAAAATTTTTTTTAAAAAAGAAATTGAGCCCTCACTGCGGGGGTGGGGGGATGCAAAGGTTTGTTTACTGTTGAGTAGTGCATTATATAGTCTAATCTTTCCAATAATCCCACAAATAAGATGTCCTCATCATCACAATGCTCCCAAGGAAGAAATTCCAAGTTTTTGAAAAACTGCTCCACTCTCTTTGGGTGTCTTTGCACCTGGGATGTCCTGTATCAATCTTAACAGACAGGGGTTTGTATTCTTGCTCAGGCGGAGTAATGCTGAGCTTTTTAATCACATAGAAAGCAGAGAATCCTCCTTGCCGCCATTCCTCACCCTGTTGTGCACCTGTTAATGTTTTACTTAGTTCTGTACGTCTGTTCTTTACTCATTTATTTAATACACAGTGACTGGGAGGTTAATTGTCATAAAGCATTATGGGAAACATACTGAATTAGTATGTTTTGGTGGCATCTAAAATTGTCAAGCTTACTATTTACATGCTTCACTGTGTCCCCCAGTTTGCGCCCGCACAGGAGTCCGGTGAGCTCTTAGATGCAAGAGAGAATGTGGGTTTCCTCCTGTGTTTAATGTTCACAGAACACTCCTTGTATTCCTAGAAAGGTCGCATAGAACCAAGGTACCTCTGTTTCCTAGCACAGTCTTGAAATAAGAATATGCTGTATTAAATAATCATGGACATTTTTTGTTTTCTCCCCGCCCCCCCATCACAAAATATCCAAAGCAGACACCATCCCAGTACCACGCGGCAACTACTGCTTACAATGTACCGCATAACACTTGATCACTACTCACCCCTCGTGTGTCTCCCTCATCGTCCTCTTGAGGGTGTCTTACTCATGCTCCGGTGTCCGACACCTAGGAACCTCCAGAGCTTGCTGCTGAGCGCCTGCTAGGGGTCAGGCGGTGTGCTGGGTGCTGTCACATAATTACTTCACTCAGCCACCCACCCCAAGAATGCTGAGGGGTGGGGGGAGTCACTCTCTTTGTATAGTGAGGAAACAGAGTAATTTAAGTGACTAAGTGCAAGGTCACAAAATTAGGTAACAGTAGACCCCAGATTCAAACCCAGGTTTCTCACTTGAGATCTAAAAGTATCCAGTACGTCCGTAGAAGCCTCCAGTGTTGAGGTGATCTGGCTATTCCCCACCCGCTCCAGTGAGGACCTTGGGCCTTTACTGTCTCAGCTGGACCTGTGTACAGGGGTCGGGCCCCTTCTTATGACCCGGCCTCTAGATCCCCTGCAGATGGTGACACACTCCAAAGGGCTGCTCTGCTGATTGCCTTTGAATTTATGGAAAAACACCTTGAGAAACTGTGAGATGGTACATAAATGCAAGCTGGTCATGGTAACAAGTAAAGGGTTATAGCTTTTGTAGGTTAAGGGGAGGCAGCCTAGCTTCCTCACCCAGGTGTCTGGGTAGCTAAGGGAAGCAGTGTTCCCATAGCCTTGGAGGGGCCAACCAGTGTTCTCACAGCCTTGAGACTGGGTCTGATAAACCATTCCCATTATATGAAGTAGGCTCACATGCGCAGAATTATGTTATGTAACGTTCTGGCAGTTTTCCGGCTTTGTTCCCCTCTAGTACTTAAACAGGTAGGGGCTCCCTGCTGGGGGCGATGACGATGGGAGGCACACAAGGGGACAGGTGCCACGATGGGTGCCACACTAGGGAACAAGGGCTATGACTTGAGACATGCAGATACGCAGCTTGCAGCGTGTGTGACTTGTCCACTGTGAATAATGGCACGCCACACATCCCAACGGCTCCGTGAATATTTTTCCATCTGCACAAATACCATGAACCTGTCTGGCCCTGAAAGGTGGCAACACAGCTTTTTTCTATGAAAAAACCACCTTACCAAGTGAATGGGAAACAAAATATTCTCTTTAAGCTTTTAATGTAGCAGTAGGCTCAAAGTGCCCTAAGCTTCAATTACTCATGAATCCAAAAGGAAAGAGCACTGCTCGGGCCTGGGGTGAGCCTGCTGATAGGTCCCCATGTGCTGGTAACGACGAGCTGAGAATGAACGAAGCTTTGTGCTCCTGAAGAACCAGATGTCTGTGAATCTGGCTGCGGGGCTCCTCAGTTCCCAATGTAAGACTCAGAATCACCGGGGTAACCGTTGTCCAGATACACAATGGACGGCCCTCAGACAGAGGAAGAAGGAAGTACGTTTGTTCTGGGAATTAGCTCCGAGGAGCTTCAGGCCACACTCCCCTCTCCTGGCCAAGCTGAAAACGGTGGCTTTCCCATGAAGTTGCTGGCCCCCCTGAGCTTGGGCTGGCTGGCGCACCTCTCCTTTGAGGCCTCAAATCAAATCGTACTTAACTTTTTTTCTGTGGATGGGAGCCAGTGTTCTGCTTGGACATAAAAGCAAGGAGCTAAACGATCTGGCTCCTTTTCGTGCTGTGTCATTCTGGTAAGCTGGAATTCTAAGTAATCAAATCCCACCGGCCAAATACCTGGGCCTCCGGGGGACTGGGCTCCCCTAGATCTGCAAGCAGGTGTGGGTGGATCTATACATACAACACACTCATGCAAATTAGAGCCAGGGTCACAGAACCGGAGGGGATTAGAGCTAAGATTTCTCTTAGATCACCTGGATAAGCCACTACACCTTCAACACATGAGAAAACTGAGGTCCAAAGATGTTAAATAGTATTCTTCAACCTTAGCCTCACATCATACTTGCCTAGGACACTTCGCAGATGCCTGGGTTCAGACCCCACAAAAGAATCCAATTCAGCAGGTACATCTGGGGTCTGGGGTGGAGTCTGACGCCTGTCTGCATGATTCAGGGCGCTATGACCTCGTCTAGGGTTGCTGCAGGGGCAGAGCCTGTGTGGGTCTACAGCCTTCTTTGCCACACCACCACGCCTGTAAAGGAACTGCCTTTAAAACTGAATGGCCATGACCGGATATTTAAGGCATTCTATAAAGTTCCTTAACTATAAAACGTTTTCTAATGAATTGGCCACTGAGGAAGATTAGTAAGTTCATGCCTTCTGTGATGGCCAGGGCTCCCAAGCCTACCCTGCCCAAGAGGGCGCTGGGCGGTGGGCGAGGAAGGGCTGGGGTGGAGGACTTTGGCTGTATCTCTCCGCTAAGGTGTAAAAGACTTACCACGGGGTGAGACTGCAGGCAGTCCTAGTGACAAGACAGCATCTGTCCTGTTCCCTGAACAAAATTTAAACGGGCATTTCCTGTCCTGTGCTGCTGCTCTAGGTCTCACTAGAGACTGGGCGGATCAGGAAGATGACTGAATGGGGCTGGAAAGAATTAATCAGTCTCCAAAACAATGACTTGGCAGGCCCCAGAGGCTTAAGGGGCAGTTAAGTAAGGTCAGGAATGAGCCTGGCTATTATTGTATTCTAGAGCATCCGACCTCACTAGATAGATGGCTGTGTCTTTGTCTAGCAAACTGTCCTATTAACATGCCAGTCAGAGCGACTTTTACTGTCACGTCAGAAACCCACATTTCTCGTAAACAAAATACACCAGATTAGTCCAAGCACCACTGCGCTGAATGTGGACTCAGGCTGTGCCACCGCGTGATTCGTTGTATAACCGCCCTTCCTTCCAGTCTCTCCTGAGCAAACGGACCGCAGATGAGCACGCCGTCTCGTTCGCGTCTGCACTGCGGCCTGCCTCTCACCACTAGTGCGAGTGCCCTGCTGCCACATGTGGGCTCTCGCTCAGCACGCCCCGCCGCTGGGAAGCCCTGCTGTCTGTTCCTCATGTCTTATGTGAACACGTGAACTGAGCAGACACGCCCTTCCATGTTCTCGCCGGCTCACGCGCAGCTAGTGCCAGACGGTGGCAGCCCCTCTGGAATGACATGCGCGATCGAAGACGACTGGACTTTCAAATAAAAACCAGGTTCGGACTCCTGGGAGAGGCCAAAAAACAAACAAAACACACCAGACCTCATACATGTTTCATATACATATTTATATATATTTCATGTACAAAGTTACATTCCGAACCCCAGGGATTCCATAATAGAAATAAATACTGAAATAACTACATTGCTAAACGAGCTTTTTGCTCATAGAAATGAAGCCTCAGCCTCTAAAAGACAGCAAGTAGGACATTCAAACCCATTTTTCAGATTATAGAGGCAAGTAAAATTCTGGATAAAATATCTATGACAAAAAAACAAATTCAGAACATAAAATGGTTAAAATATAGTCAAATACTGAGAAATGTATGATATTAATAATAAAAACTTAATTTTTTAAAGAGAAAGAAATAAAAATACGTTTTGTGTTCTAAAACAGCATAACCCTGGCCCTGGCCGGTGTGGCTCGGTTGGTTAGAGAATCATCCCGTAACCGAAAGGCTCTGGGCCCGACCCCTGGCCTGGGCGCACTCGGAGGCAACCAATCGATGCTTCTCTCTCGCATCAATGTTTCTCTCTCTCTGTTCCTCTCTCTCTAAAAGCAGTGAAAAAATGTCCTTGGGTGAGAGGATTTAAAAAAAATAGCATAACCCTGTTAGAAAAGCATTTATGATTTCCACCTTTAATTCTCTCTACTCTCCCCATGTTACAAACTGGGACCAATGAGTCCCTCTCTCAACATGATCGACTCAGAAGAGCCCTAAACCTGGCTGAGTCCTTTGGTAACGGTCATAATACTCACAAGGAAATAAATATTCAGTTCCACAGCATTTGTAAGACACACGTTCTTTAGGACAGTTAATATTATAAGACAATTGTTTTGTTTTGTTTTGTTTCTAAGGCAGCCATTGTTAAAGGGTCTACTCTCTAATACAGGAAGATCTTTACGAGAAATGAACACAACAACTGAATGTATGTTAACCTTTTCTATGCAAACACACAATTTGGAAAAGTTATGTGCTGCATATTTTGTGCTCAAAACCTTTTACACTCTCAATAAGCTGCAGCTATTAGGTATTAATTTCTACTTAAAAAATTTAGATCTACAGGAATTAGAGAAAAACACTCAAAACTGGGTTTCTAGAGAATCTCCTCCCTTCGCCTCACAGGCAGTCTGACTTGCACCTAACGTGCCCGGCTGCCGAGCGTGGCGCTGCCGTCCGGTGAGGGTCGGCCGTGGGCACTCCGCGGCCCGCCCTCAGACGGAGCCCATGCGTGACCGCAGGGGACACGCGGGCGGCCCTCGTCTCTTCCGCGGGGCACGTTTTCTTCCTTTCTGCCCCTGATGTGCAAGCTCCAGGCAGTTTACACAACCACTGTTCTGCTTGCAGGACGCTTACATTTTGGCATTTTACCCCGCAGGTTACCACCTTGAACAAACGGAACGTTGCAAGAATATAAACCTGTTATTGGGGGAAAGGGGGAAATAAAGCACTCTGTAGAAAATATTTAACTGAAATCACAAACATGAGGACAAGCCCTTAAAACACACTGTACAGGCGTTTTTGTACTCTCTCTAGTCCCTGGAGTTAATTAATAGGGCCAGGTAATCTGACAGTTCTATAGATAAAATATCTACACACTCATATTCCTTAAATTGAAGCCACTAAATTTAAAAGAACAATTATAATCATCGTAACATGTTTGTTTGCATTTCTTATCTTTAAATCCTGATTCCCTAACTTACATTCGGTCACACAAACTGTAAAAGACTCAACAGCAAGTGGGGTGTGGCTCCAGGGTCCACGTTCCCAAACACCTCGCTCTCTCTTCGTGAATTTCTACATTCCCCAAACATGCTTAAGGATGTGGGTTTTTAAAGGTGCTGCCGAAATAACAGACTGAAACTGAAATACAAACACAGCCTAAATGGGATGGAAAAGTGGCCTAAGTTTTGGTGCCCTGAAGAAAAGTATGCACCTTTTCTTCAAAAGAAGTATGCACCTTTTCAAGCAAAAATAAAATCACCCTCTCAATGCCGCTTTTACCACGCAGCTGTTTCTTCTGGCCTCTAACCTGGCTGCAGTTTTACTGCGCACACGACGTGCTTGCAGACACACGTGCCCAATGGATCCGAGGGCCTCCTCCGGCTCATTAATCTCATGTATTTTATAATCTAGCAGAATCACGCATATGCTTAGGAGACACTGGTACGCTTTCACAAACACCCTTCATGGGGTTCAGGGAAGAGGCCCTGGTGCTTCAGAACGCCTAGACAGCTGAGCCCTGTGCCTGCTTTCTCTTCTTTGAAATAATCCTTCTGATGAGGGGTCTTATCCAATAGATTTCCATTTTTAAAACAGCACTTAAATTTATATTTAGCTTTGCTTAAAGTAATGAAAAAAAATGGTAAATCACACATTTTCAAAAAGTGTGAGAGGGAAAAAACTGCACCATGGTGGTTCCTTAAGAACTCATTACACAAGAAAGCCTCAGACCTGGGCTGCAGCTCCGAATGGGCAGTGAGAGGGGAGGGATGTCGCGGTGACTTTTACTCCACGGTGTCTTGGTTTTGTCGTCTTGCCCTTCACGGTTCTCCTCTTCAAAGATGGCATTTTATTCTTGCAAGGGCATAAAAGCTCAAGTGTGTCATTTACATACAAAATGTCAAGTGCACGCTGTCCTGCAGTTTTACACAGAACGAGAGGAAACACCGTCTCTAATCAAGTCCCTCGTTCACTTCACTGGGCCGCATCCCACCACCGCTACAGCTTCACTCTTAGGAACTGGTAACGGCAGTCCAAGAACAATTCGTAAACAGGTAAATTTTTTACATGAAAAAACGCATCCAACCACTACCATCTGCTGGTACAACAAATCCAAAACACAATTTCCTTTTTAAAAATCCTCGCACTGCTGACGCCTATCTTCTAAGCCTCGTAAGTACAAACCTTTCGGACATATTAGTATGAAAATGAGTGAAACTAACTATAGTCTCAAATAAAATCAGAATATTCAGAGAAGCAGGCCTCATAAACTTTAGAGCTCTATTAAGTCAGAAATAGGAAACATTTATTTAAATAGTGTAGTCTTCATTTCTTTAATATAAAACCCCCCGAATATGATGAAAACAAAGTTTTTATATACCATATAAACAAGATTTGTCAGGTTTGAAAGTGAAAGTTAAAGCAATTTACAGTTAGCTATTAGCCCTCTCGGGACACTTAAGATAAATCCCGATAATCCACCCAATATTAGTTTGTGTCTATTTTATAATACATTGGGGGGAACTTGACTATTGTACTTAATGGTACAGTTTCATTTACCAAGTATTTCCATTAATTCCGTTATTAGTGATAGCTAAAAAGTGACCCCATCAAATGAAGTGAGTGACATTAGTTGTGGCAGAATAAACCACATCTGGATTGCTTTTTGTAAGTCACCAGTTTGCAGACAGTAAACATTCTTTGATTTGTTCATAATATACTGAAATTGCCAATAACACTGGTGCAGTAAAACAGCTAGTCCTGGTATTGTTACAGTAAGACAGATTTTGTACAGTTAACAGGGGAAAAATGCTCATGTTATGTGGTGAAACTTGTTTCACAAAGAGAGCATTGAATGAAGAGGACAAGGGAAAGAAACCATGCAGAAGAGGCGGCCTCCCGTCTCCACCTGGGTCCACGGGCTCACTCACTGCCATACATCACTTGCCACACTATCAAGTGACTTCTTTCCGCTCTGGCAACAGAAGGTTCAAGTGGAAGATCCTCTCCCAGAAGTTCTGACTCTCCACCTTCGTCACCTGGGGTGGATAAGGAAACTGAAGTTAGGGCGAGCAGGCAATATGCAGGCTGATGCACATCAGGTGTGATGCTCAGTGGGTGCACAGACATCGCGCACCCAACCTGTCTGACTCCCCTTGCAGAGAGCACATAAAGAGAGGTGCCATGACCAAAATCTGCACTGCTGGCTTCTGAAAAGGTTAATTCACTTTTCAGACGACACCTGAAACAGTGAGTTCACTATACTACGTTGGAGACTCATCCCAACATGCCTGCATACTGAAGATCAAAGAAATGGGAGCTGCCCTGGCTGGAGTGACTCAGTGGAGTGAGTGCTGGCCTGTGAACCACAGGGTCACCGGTTCGATTCCCAGGCTATGGCACATGCCTGGGTGGTGGGCCAGTAGGGGGCACGTGAGAAGCAACCACACACTGATGTTTCTCTTCCTCTCTTTTTTCCTCCCTTCCCCTCTCTAAAAATAAGTAAGTAAAATCTTAAAAAAAAACAAACAAAAAGAAATGGGAGCTAAGAAGGCAGAGCTGTCCAATTCTGTCTTTATCCAAAATGGACAGTCTACTCTCATCTAGTGCAAACTAAGAACTGAGACTAGATAGCACCGTAAATGTGACAGCGTGGGGACAGACCCCACACCCTAGCTAAACCTGAACAATTCGGGCGTACTGTCAGTGACACTGAAGCTCCCCAGTCCCAGATAACCGACACGAGCACAGAGAAACTCATCATCTCCCCGCAGCACTAGGAGATGGCAGATTCATCACATACCACACTGCTTTTCCTGCCCATGGTTTTCAGGTTCAGGATGGGCAACAAACTAACAGCGCATGGTGGGGATGAAGAGGTGAGGCCGAGGCACAAACAGACTAGGGTTCCTTTCAGGAGTAGCTGAGTGAATTGGCAAATGAGGCCCCGATCAAAGGCGCTTGAGCAAAGCCCACGCTAGCACGCCAGACTTCTCGCTACAGGTGCGCATCATTCGGTTTTGTTGCTGCAGAACTGGGTTATTCTGACACAGCCCAGTGACAACTCATCTAGTGGGACACATCCTTAGCAGAGTTCCACCAACTTATGTAACAAAGGGCAAAGCTATAACACTGATGGAGAAGAATTCTGTAATGTGTCTCACCTGAATTTCAGCTGAGTGAACAAGAAAACACTGATACTGTCAACTAGAAACAGTGAAAATGATTAGCATTTCTTTCTGCAGGCCAAACCTTTCTTTACCCAACCCCCTAGTGGCCTTTTCGGAGCAACGCCACACTGTGGAGAGGAGCACGCTTTAAAGGTTCAAGGAAAAATCTGATTTCTGTACTGAAATATAATCAGGTAGTTAGAATATAAAAAATTAAGTTTGCTTTTTCAATTTTTAAAAATTACAATGATAATGACGTTAATTGGCTGAGACAAAAGATCTTTGGCATTTGTTTTTGAGTTGTTTTTATTTTGAAGGTTCTGTTTTTAAAATTACTGTTTCAAGCAGATAGTTCCAATTATGATGCATGCAAAGAGGCCCAGTCTAAGACACATCACTATTAAGAAGCCAAATGTTTAAGATAAAGAGAAACTCTTAAAAGCAAAAGAAAAGAAATTAGTTACCAGAAGGTTGCCAGATGGGAGGGGGAGAACTGGTGAAGAGGTGAGGGGACTGAGTACCAACAGGTAGTCACCTAATAGCCACGGGGCTGTAAAGTACGGTGTTGGAAATGGAGCTGCCAAAGAACTTATATTCATGACCCATGGACATGAACAACGGTGGGGGGATTACCTGAGGGAGTAGGGGGTGCTGGGTGGAGAGGGGCAAAGGGGGGAAAATCAGGGCAAATGTAACAGCACAATCAATAACATATAATTTAAAAAAGAAAAAGAAAAAATTACCCTGTTTCCTAAGGCCTCTACATCTTTAATTAATTCATTAAAAACATGGAACTGTTGCCCTAACCAGTGTGGCTCAGTTGGTTGGGCATCACTCTGCAAAGCAAAAGGTCACCAAATCGATTCTCAGTCAGGGCACATGCCTGGGTTGTAGGTTTGGTCCCCAGCTGGGGCACATACAAGAGGCAACAGATTGATGTTTCTCTTTCACATTGATGTTTCTCGACCTCTCTTCCTCTCTCCCTACTCGTCTATCTGAAAATAAGTAAATAAAAATGAAAGAAAGAAAAGAAAAAGAAAGAAGTAAAGGAAGTAAAGGAAGGAAAAAGGAAGGAAAGGAAGGAAGGAAGGAAGGAAAGAAAAGAAAGAGAAAGAAAGAAAGAATCGGCCCTGGCTGGTGTAGCTTAGTGGATTGAACATGGGGCTGAGAACCAAAGGGTCACCAGTTCGCTTCCCAGTCAGGCACAGGCCTGGGTTGCAGGCCAGGTCCCCAGTGGGGGCCACATGAGAGACAATCACACATTGATGTTTCTCTCCCTCTTTCTCCTTCCCTTCCCCTCTCTCTAAAACTAAATAAGTATTAAAAAAAGAATTGAAGATATCTTTTAAAAAATATTAGATTGTTGGGATGCGTTTCTTATTGTTAATATATTATGGGAAATGAAAAAGGAAAAGAAACAAAAAAGATCAAATTGAAATTTAAAAAATTTACTATTGAAATTTAAGCTCTAAGACAAATCTGTTTTTCAGGCTGGATTACGCAGAGTCACTGACAAATCTGATAAAGCAATTTTTATGCTATTTCCAGAATCCACAATGTTAAAAGATTTTCGTGGAAACGGAAGAACCACAAAGATATTTTATTCACGTGAAGTACTTTGTATGGTCCCCACTGCCACGCCACAGCTCACAGAGAGCTCCAGCAGCCATCCCGGCTGAATGAAGTCTCTCTTTAAAGAGGAATTCTGCACCGATCCTCAATTACTTAGAACACGTTTCTCAGAGCGTGCGGTTGGTGAGGGGCGCGTGCCTGCACTCCCCACTCCTGCCCTCTGTACACTTCACTCAGTCCCGCACTCTCCCCTCACTTCCCTAGTCTGGTACCTCCAATCCACCTGCCACACACACCTAATCACACTGCTCTTTTGTTAAGGCTTCCAATAGTTTTCCTTTGCTTTAAAGATAAAAATACAAACTACTTAATGAGGTATACAAAGGCCTTCCATAATCCAGCCGCCCTCCCTCTCTGGATTTATCTTTGGTCAAATCTGCACTTGCTTCTACTCCAAACTCTAGTCATGTTAAACGTTTTTCTTTAATTAAGGTGGCTTCACATTTCCAAACTTTTGGTCAAGCTATTTTCTCACCTTAGAATGCCAATCTCCCCAGGACCCCCATTCCATTCCCTAACCCAATTCATTCATTCTTTCTTTCTTTCTCTTCCTCCCTCCCTTCCCCTCCCTCCCTTCCTTTTTTTAAAAATCCTCACCAAGGATATTTTTCATTGCTTTTTAGAGACAAGGTAAGGGAGAAACATCGATGTTAGAGGGAAGCATCAACTGTTTGCCTCCTGTAGGCACCCAGACAGGGGATTGAACCCACAGCCTAGGCATGTGCCCTGATGGGGAACTGAACCTACAACCTCTTCGCCACGGGAGAGTATTCCAAACAGCTGAGCCACACTGACCAGGGCGCTAACCCAGCTCTTTAGACTAGCATTACTCGGTGTTGAGTCACCTGGAGCACCACTTCTGACTTCCTTCCTTCCCCGTCCTCCCCCGTCAGAGCAACCCTAACACTGCCGTTTACCAACGCTATCTCTGCACCGTTCTCCAACTACCGGAGGGAGACTTTGGTCTCAAGATGAAGGCTGACAGGCACATAATTAATGTTGATTAAGGTGAGAAAATGAACAAATGAAATCAATTTTGATACAAACAACACTTTATAAAGTATTTTTATTTCTGTTTTGCAGGTGAGAAAACTGAGGTTCTGGGAGGTAGAATGCCCAAGATCTTCTGAACTCATCACATGCTCTTCACATGTAATGCAATATATGACCAAACCCCACCATTTTCTACAGCTCCTTCAAACAAAACAAATACATCTTAGTATAAAAACACTAAACAAATAAATAAAACAAAACAAAGAAAAAAGGAAGAAAAAAGAAAAGGAGGAAAAAAGATATATCGAATCCTTTTCCAAGTAAGGAATTTAAAGAAAACTTCTTAGAAATCACTTATAAAAGAGGCTCCTTGTTTCCTCTAGGTGAAAATCCAAGTCACGGAGCACGGTGGAGACTGAACTCCCAGAACCACTGACTTACCCATTCGGAAATCGATGTAGCCCTCGCCTCCACTGATGACAAGCATAGACTTCAAGGGTGTCTGGCTGCCAGGCTCCTGTGCAGATGGCCCTGCTTTGTCACCTGTCAGATCTGTGCCACTAGGGCCACTTTGTGGGCTGACAACTTGACCTATTTATACAGGAACAAGTCAGTATTACTTATCACTGATTGGGGTGGGGAGACTCATTTTTTCCTGAGTATCTTCAGGAAGTTGGACAAGAAGGTAAGCACAGCCTCATACAGCCACAGTGCTGGGGATGCTAGACTCTTCTGCACGTCAGAAAACACCTACAAAGGCCATAGGAGCCCAATTTGAAAATCTAAATGAAGCCATTTTATACCAAAGCAGACACAGGTCCAAAAACCCAGCATGGAACCTGTGTTCAGCCAGGCTGGTCTCAGCTGCCTGCTTTAGACCTTCACAGTCCACGCCATCTGATCTGAGGGGCAATGGAAGGTCCCCCCGACCGGCTACATGTGCATCTGTGTAGAAGACTAAGAAAACTCTTCACCTCGAGTCTTATGAGTTTGGGTATTCCTAACTGATATTTATTTTTCAAATCCATGGTCTTCCTCTCATATGGAAAAAAAGTATGTCTTATTTTTAATTTAGATTATGCAAGTAAAATTACCAGTAAATGTGTCATTTGTTTAAGTTCTAAGGTAGAAAGAATCCTTGAGCATGAAATGGTGGGAGAGAAACCTTCAAATATCATTCACACTATAACCTCTAAAACATCCCTCTTAGAAAGCTTTGACTGTGGGGTATTTGTTTTTTTTCTTGCCAGAATCTACTGTCCTTTGGTCAAACTGCACAGACCATATGCTTCTAGGACACAGCAGGACATAGCCCTATGATGTGACACACTTTTAAAAATTAATTTACGCTCAAAGTGGGTAGGACAGTTTGATTTATTCCCGTGGTGTCTCATTCATGCATTACTCAATTATACTCTGGAAGAAATCAGGCCTGCTAGAGAAAACTGTTAGCAGGCTAGCTAGTTCTGCCACAGAAACAAGAACACGTAAGTATGATAGTAAGGCCAGCCCGAATGGTTTAATCCTTAGGGCCAACTGGTCAACAATGTTGCCAATTCTACTTCTAGATTTACACCCAACAGGAAAGCCCTTCCCTATCTACAGAAGGTCTGCTGCAGTACAATTTTTAATATGGGGAGTGGGGGGTCTGAGAGGTCCATCAATAGAAGAATGGGACACATTTATTCAGATTTTGGAACACAGTTCATTGAATGCACTAGATTTTTATGTATAAACTTAACAAATCTCAAAAATGAGAAGTTGCAAAAGAATATACATGTACCATAACATTTAAATTAAATTCAAAAGCACAAAAATACTATACACTGTTTATAGAGACTATGTCAAATGTAGGAAAAGCAGAAAAACATGGGCAGGACAATGGTCACAGACAGAGAAGGCGAGGCCGTGAAACTGGAGGGATACACAGGAGACTCAGAGGGGACTCCAGGACAGATTTTTTCTTTAAGAAAGCAAGAAAACACTACTACCAGGAGTTCTGTATTTGGGACTTTATCCTAAGGAAATAACTACACAAAATATATCAGATTTGTGCTTCAGGAAGCTCACTACCCTGCTGCTAAGAATACGGAGCAGCCAGGTGCCACGTGCCAGCCCTGCACTATGTACACTGATCACCTCATCTTTGGTACGCCCTCGAGAAAAATAAGTGTGACGGCTAATTTTATGGGTCAGTTTGGCTATGCTATGGTGCCAAGATATTTGGTCAAATTCCAGCCGAGATATTGCCATGAAGGTATGATTAACATTTAAAGCAGTGGACTTTGAATAAAGCAGATTACTCTCCACGCAGTGAGCAGGTCTCATCCAATCAGCTATTGATCTTAAGAGGAAAAACCAGCCCCGCCGAGGAAGAGGGCACCCTGCCTCCAGACTGCGTCTGCACTCGAGCTGCAACATTGACACCTTCCTGCGTCTCCAGTGCGCCAGCCCGCCCTGCAGATTTTAAATGCGCCAGGCTTCACAATCACACGAGCCAACTCCTTAAAATAAATATACAAATAAAAACATCTCCCCTGGCTCCTCCCTCACTTCTTTCCCTCCTCTCAGTCATCCTCCCCCTCCACCACCATTGGTTCTGTTTCTCTGAAAAACCCTAACTAATACACTGAGAAACTACTATTTCCAATATTACACAGCTGGTTGGTGTGGCAACTAACTTGCCGCTTATGGGGGGAAATTCAAAACAGGTCCTGATTACAGATGGTGAAGTAACATCATTTTGGTGTTCCCAACGCAGAGAACACTTTCATCAGACATCACCATGACCACCTTTCATCTCTAGATGGTACTTCATGGTCCCCAAAGTACTTTCATTAATGTTCACAACACATGAGGTCGGCAGAGAGCAGGTAACACGTCCACTTAAGGAACTGAGGAAACGAGTCTCAGAGGTCAAGCGACTTCCTCAGGGTAACAGGCAGGCAGGCAGCGCCGCAGAGGGCCCTGCCGCCCAGGCCCCTGCCTGCCGCGCTGCTGCAGGTGCGGGAGCACCTTCTCCGAGGGTCCCTGCACAAAGCCTCGGTGACAGGGACTTCCTTCCCCCTTATGAAGCCAAGGCCATTTTTGGTGTTCTGTGGTGACAAAATAATAGCACTGCTTTTCAAAAGTAAGCAGGTTTCTTAAATAAAAGTCAAGAACTTTGTTTTTGGGGGGTGGAGGAGAGATTTCAAAACAATTTCATTCAGATAACCCTATAGCACTTTATTCCTACCTCTATTATAGAACTCTTTGTATATGATAGTGAAATTGTCCGCAATTCTAGCACTTTGCATCTGAGTGGAACCAAGGGACAAAAGACAGGCAAAGACACACAACTTCCGAATCTCACCTGGGACTGCCACAAAGAATTTCACAGCATCCCGATGCCCATGGAAGCAGAGCTGTGCATGTGCCATTGAACAATAGGGTATGAATGTCCCCGGAGTCACTTTATCACTGTTTTCATCACCATATACCCGAATCACACTTCCAGGACGATTTCCTGGTGCTCCTGAGGTTTTATTTGCTGCAATGGAAAAACCAAATACCAAATATTTTCTCTAGAAAATAGTGATGATGCAAGAGGTTACTGGTTAATCCTTATGGTATTATCTAAAAGCTACAGCCAGTGGAGGTAAAACGAAGGCGGCAATGCCAAATCAAGACAAAGCTGGAAAAAAAGATACATAGCATGCTAGTTGCTTTTAAGTACCTCAGTAAATGGAGTAGGGGATTTTGCCAGTCTAGCAATAACTAAGCTTACTTTTAAACACATCTATTAATTTTTAAAAATCATTTTAGTTAACAAAAGAAAACATCTGAATCTTAGGTATGTCTGTTTTGTTTTTTTAATCCACATTTTAGAAAGCTAGCCAGTTACATAGTATAAAGGAAATGGGTATATTTCTAAATAAAAATTTTATACTTTATCTTCTGATTTGTCTCCCCTGTGGTAACAATATCCCTTGCAGGGAGTGGTAAAGAATTGTGCTTAAAGGGACCCAGCCCCTACGACAGGGTGACCTTGATTTACACCAGACCAATGATTTGCTGGATTGTTTTAGAATGACCAGACTCACAAAGCATCCCCATTCCATGGGCCAGTAAGTGAACGAAAGAAACATGATTGGTAACAAGAGTAAACAATGTAGATTAATGACAGTTTTAAGAGATGTCTCGTGTTTTTATTGGCAGGAAAAAAAGTCTGAAAGAAAGGTCAGCTGCAACAGAAGATGATAAACAGACTAAGCTGCTGCGCAGTGGTTTGGTGGCCACGTAACAGACATCAGAAACAACAAAAACGCCGCTGCGAGGCGGTGACTGCGAGTGGGTGACATTTAGGAACATTCAGAGGGATCTAGAGACGTGGGAACAGCCTCACAGTGGCTATCAGAAGCCAGGAGGAAGAGCTGGTTCAGGATCTGCACTTACCCCTCAGCCCCAGTAAACGTCCCTGGTGGAGGATTACAGCTACAGTGAGAGAGGAGGAGAGGGGACATGGAGAGGTGCACGACAGGGGGAAAAGAGTTACTACAGGCCACCACTCAGCGTCTTCCATCTGGCAGCTGGGTGCCCAAAGCTCCTAACCAAATTCAACTTGGTATAATACCACGTAACACTCAAAAGTTCTTACCAAATCCTCTCTCTAGAATTTCACTGCTCAAAAAGTACAATTTTTGATGAACTGATTTTGTTTTGCTTAATCAAAGAGGAATCTCAGTGCTTCATAATTTAACGAGAACTTAGTTAACGGAGAGCATTTCCTAAATGCTAACACCCCCTCCCCACGTCCCATGTAAAGGAAATCCTGTTCAGGGTCAGCTTTAGCTCCAGTGGTTGCTTCGTCATGGCAGACACTGAAAGAAACCCTGTTCAAAATAACAACGCCAGAATGGAACTCTCTATTATGAAGAGCTGGAATGAACTCTGGGGATACCCTAGGATCTCTCAGGATGTAAGTGGTCTAAACACGTAGACTTAAAGTGCTTAAGAAGTTAGGTTCCTTAAAGGCTCCAGACACACTGCCTTTCCACTCCTCCTTCCTTTCCCCTGAAAAATGGTAAGAAGATTCTGAGGTGCCTATTAACTCATTTTATGGACTCAGGGCACTTGTTTTCAAACCACTGCATGCCCACGAGTCTTGCAACACGAAAACATTTATTTAATGAATGGTCAATGTAATGGAACATAACGTGAGAAACATACAATGCATATTTTGTTCACAAAAATAATAATAATGGAACATAATATAAAGAACGAACAATGTACATTTTGTTCACATTCTTTTCAAATACAGGCTGGATGACTTGTCTCCTGCATAAGGAGGGCTTGCTGACCTCCTGAGAAACTCCTGTGATGTTTTCCAAACCGTGAGTTAGCCGAATGGGACCCCAAGCTCACTGCCAGGGAGAACGTGAAAAACTAGGGTGGATGCTGATGGGGCTGCTGAACGCTGCTGTAATGAAGTGGGGCAGAAACAGGACTGCTACTCTGAGCTGAAACAAAGCTTCTCAGAAAGAAAAGCTTTTCATTATAAATACTGGTCCCGACATATGCGAATTGTCATTTGCTACAGTTCGTTCCACAGGGAGAGTGAAGGAACAGTGGTCAGACGTTTGCCACCAGCTTGGTACTCTGAGCTACCAGAGTAGCCGATACCAAGACAACGCCTTACGCCCGAACCCCGGACATGAGCACTCCCCCCACTCGCCCGCCTGCACTGTGACAGTCAGGGGAAAACATACTTACTTTCTGTCAGTGGGATGGAGATAATGACACCATTTCCTGTCCCCACCCACAAACGATTGCAAGACACCATGAGAGCTGTGATCCTCACAAAAGAGAAGCCCAGTTTTCCGGTACCTGTACAGCAGGGGAGACATTTCACTGAGAAACTAGAGCAGGTGGCGTTTTCACATACCAATCCCTCAGAGCAGCGGGCTAGTGTAACGGGGAAAATGTGGCCAGAACCCCTGAGTGTTCCCTGAAGGGACACTTCAGAGCAAACTCTCATTTGGCTTTATCACCTATGGGCAATGGGAAAAGAAAATTCTAAACGTGGCTGGCATTACATGATCGTTAGAAGTGTACTGTGGCTCAGGTAATATGACACAGGATTTAATCACGGAGCTGCAAAAACCAAAACACAAACAAAAACAACACCCTCAGTAAAAACAGTGTTTACTAAAACAGGAAGTCAAATGTCCTTCCAATTTATATGCTGAAAAAGTTCTGGCTTGCCTTAAATTTCTTTGTACAGGTAAAAACAATCTTTGCTATTGTTCATATATTTAGCTTTGATAGCGGTTAGGCAATTTTAGGAAACCATAGACATAATTTAGGGAGAATCAATGCACTTTTTATTTCAAGGGAATTTTTATAAATTATCTTATTTCTGGGATTTAAGAAGCCAAATCATTAAACAGATAAATACACTTAAGATAAACAGCATTTAGCCCTGGCTGGTGTGGCTTGGTGGGTTGAGTGCTGGCCTATCAACCAAGGGGTCACGGGTTCAGTTCCTGGTAAGGGCACATGCCTGGGTTGCGGGCCGTGTCTCTGGCTGGGAGTGTGCCACAAGCAACCACACACTGATGCTTCTCCCCCTCTCTTTCTCCCTCCCTCCCCTTCTCCCTAAAAGGAAATAAATAAAATCTTAAAAAAAAAAAAAAAAGACAAACACCATTTAGTCACTCAAGTTCTACTTTTACAAACTCAGGGTATGATCATAGAATCACAGTGTTAGAAGTCTTAACTCTATTTGGTTTATACCTATGGTCAAAGTTTATCCTTGAAATTAGTCTGTGTCTATGTGTACATATGTCTGATTCCAGGGAGAGCACACAAGTTAAAAACCGCTAATGCAGCTCAGCCTCTTTTCATAAAGGAATCATTAACGATATCCCTAAAAGTCATATAACCCTGTATTAGGAGCTAAGGATACAGCAGGGAACAGGCCTGAAGTGGCTGCTGCCCTTCATGGGGTTTGTGGTCTATGAGACAGGGAGATAGGAAACAAGAATCACATAAAACCAGTGCAAACTCAATGACAAGCCCACAAAGAAACAGTGTAAGAGCCCTGACCAGTGTGGCTCAGTGGATTAAGTGCCAGCCTGCGAACCAAAGGGTTGCTGGTTCGATTCCCAGTCAGGGCACATGCCTGGGTTGCAGGCCAGGTCCCCGGTTGGGGGTGTGTGAGAGGCAACCACACACGGATGTTTCTTTCCCTCTCTTTCTCCCCCCTGCTCTCTAATAACAAACAAATAAAGAAAATCTTTAACGGAAATAAAACAATTTAAAAAAGAAAGAAAAAAATCAAAGAAAGAAAAGTGGTTCTAAATCAAACTGGGAGATAAGAAAAGGTCCCCCCTGGCTGTGATATGTAAGCTATGGCCTGAAAGCCAAGTAAACAGGGACCAAGAACTTCTCGGGCAGAGGATACAGTACATGTGAGGGCCCTGAAATAGGAAGGAACTTGCTGAGTTCGGATCAGTAAGAGCGTGGGTCTGTACGGGTAGTACAGAGTGAGGAGAGTAGTCCAGGCCACTTAAATTCCTTTGTCATGTCACGAATGTCACCTCATATAAAGACAGTAATATTCCAAAAGTGGCTGGATTTACGTAAGTGGAAGTACGTAAGTGATGATGGTGCACATGGCTTACTATGCAGAGAACAGACTGGAGTGGAAACAGGAGAGATTCATGGTTATCCAGGCAGGAAAGGATGGTGGCCTGGTACAGGGACAGTAGAGATAAACAAGTAACTGATTTAAGATAATTTTGGAGGCAGAGTTGACAGTTCCCCACAGGGCAAATGAAGTATCTGTCTGACACTTTTAGTGACTTAAGAGCTCACTATTCCTCAGGCAACTGATTCATTGGTTCTACCCAGCATTCGAGAACATTTAAAAATAAAACATTTCCTTTAATTGACAAAAATAAAATGATCTGAAAGCTTACCTAACATTTTGCTTACATAAGGCTCAATGTCCACATCCTGCAGGTGCTGGTAAGTGTGTGCATGGTAGAGACGGAGTGTGGAATCCAGGCGAATGGAGACCCACACACCGTCACCCACCCATGCGAGCTGCCGCACCTGGCTCTCCTTCCTGGGATGTGCATCAAATGATTTCTAGAGAAGATTGTTCAACCACAACATTACTTTTATTAGGTAGGAGTTTGAGTTTAAAAACAGTGCTAATCTGCACAAAAATTTGGCAGAATGTGTATTAAAAGAGGAGCTTAACTAGTGTTCACTAAATACGATCACTCCTCTGTACACAACAGCTTCTATCCCAGACTGCAAAACAAAACGAAGAACGAAGAACTAAAGGATGCTCAATTTTAACTGTACAGCTCATCAACTTATGGAAGCAATACTGGCACACCCATGCTGTGTGTCAGCATTCAACAAAAAGACTGAATTTGATCTCAAGTTTTTTGGGGGATGCAGAGTAATACACGAAGTAAGATCTTGTTTGTAATTTAACAAAAAGGAGCCTGCATCGCTGCATGTGTGTGTACGTATGAACCTGCACTCGAGAAACAGATCTGAAAAATAAACACCAAATGGTTAACTTTGGGGCTTTTGGGTAGGAGGACGAGATTTGGGATGAAAGGAGGAGGCCTTCTACCTTGAAATTTTCCTGCTTTAAGTTTTCTTTAAAAACAAAAAGTAGAAGAATTGTGGTAAAGCTTTTTTAAAAGAAAGCAATACGAAGAAGCTTTTGTTTTTACAACAAATACTTATCGCAATCTTATTTCTCAGTCGTTCACACACACGCAGGTTTGCGTAAATATACGTGAGATAGCAGAGACTTGGGAATTCTCCTTCCCACAACCCACACATAACTAAACAAGTCAAGAACCACATACTCAAACAATATATGCAGACATCTATGGATACTGAGACATTATGGATATTTAAACATTTGTGTGTTAATCCTCTTCCTTTAAAAAAAAAATGCTTCCCACCCTCAAAGTCAAAAGTAGCGAGACGTCACACTGAAGTACTCTAAAATACACAGATTCAAAAATAGTTTAGAAAGAAGCTGAAAATAATTAGTCTTAGGATCTTCAGGAAAAACAAATTCATTAAGCAGAGAAAACATGGGTTAACTTGCCTCTATTTTCATGGCCTTCGGCTGAACCACGTAGATTTTGTTCCGGTAACCACACCAGACTTTGTCATGCACCACGGTCATGCATCGAATGGAGTGGTGAGGCCGTCCAAGGTCAAGCAGGTGATAGTTTGACAAATCCCACTGCCCATCTTTAAAATAAGAAATAGATTATTAGTTAATGCATACCACCTTTTACTGAACTTTAACACAAGAAAGATTCTATCAGGGTGTATAATTAAATTTATTCACGAAGTACCCCCAAATACTATGTGCTCAGTTTATCTTTTATTTGTAGAAATTGAGTTCTCGCATTCTATAAACTGCTAAGTTGGAAGAGACCTCAAAGGTCATCCAATCTAACCTGCCACCCAGTACCTGGACCCACATACTCTCAACAGCAGTGATGTGATAAACCAGTTACAAGTTATTTATGATAACATTTTAAGAATTAGAAGGGATTAAAATTATTTGGGGGATTAATCTGTCTTACTCACTTGCATTTTGATATACTTTCTGGGGCAGAAGTCAAGGGCGACTTCAGGAATGGTGTGTACTATCATTTGGTGATGACAGAGCACAGATGAGAACCAACCGCTGGAAGCTGGCTCTGCTTGAACGGTTTCAGGGAGAGGAAACACCTGCCTCACAAAGCAGCCCCTGCACCCTGACAGCTGTAACTGCCAGAAAAGTGCCCCCACACATAGCCGAAGTCTGCCTCCTTGTATGCAATCACTGCCCTATTAGTCTCAAGTTTTGCCCAGTGGAAACGGAATAAATGCAGTCCAACGTCTTGATTACTGCCCCACCTTCTCCTTTCTAACCAAGCACTCTTGGCACATGTTAACGGACCCTTCATTCTAACTCCTTTGTCCACGTCCCATTAACGCTGACTATCGACAGAGCGGAGCCCCACTCTGGACACTCATTTCTATGAGGCTTAAGATGCTGAGCACCTCACACTGACTTTGTAGCCAGCCTTTTGGTAAGTCTTCCTCTTCCGTCTCTCCATCTTATTTTTCTGAACCCACATGTGGAACTTAACATTTTTGTAAATTAAATGTACTTTACTTATCTTGCTGTCAATATAATTGTGGATTCAGTTCACCAGAACATTTACTATTCCATTTTTCCTGGGCTCTTCCATTTACTAGCCGAGTAACTAAAACACTGGCCCGGCCCCCTCATCTACACAGTGAGGATGAGGGCAGAAACCGCCCCCAAGTTCTGTGAGGTTTGACCCAGGCCTGCGAAGGCCCTGAGCAGAGGCCGTACGCTCTTTCCGTCACGCAGCCGTTAACCAGAAACCGCCAGCTCCCAGTCAGTTAGCTATAAAGCTACTGAAGTACTCCCGTCCACCTCACATTTTTCCAAGCCCAGAAGGACATGAGACTTGGGAAAAGCTTTGCTAAAAGCTGAATTTAGTATATCTACATTTTTATATTTCCCTGATCTAGTCACCTAGCAGGTAGGAAATGAAGTATTTTGGATTGATACATGTACCAAAGAGTTATGAAGTGCTACAATCTCAATTCCCTGAATTTAATTCACTCGAGAAAGGTTTTCTGACACCACCACCCCTCCATCTGTAGATGTAGAAACACTGGTTCTAAAGGGGAAGAAATAACAGCCCTGACCAATGTGGCTCAATTGGTTGGGTGTCCTTCCGTAAAACAAGGGGTCACCAGTTCCATTCCAGGGCAAGGCACATGCCTAGGTTGCAGGTTCAGCCCCCAGTTGGGGCATGTGCGAGCGGCAACCAATGTTTCTCTCTTACACTGATATTTCTCTCCCTCTCTTCCGTCCTTCCTTCCCCTCTCTCTCCAAAAATAAATACATAAAATCTTTAAAAAAATAATCTGGAGCAGGGAAGAATATAAACATGATATAAAAATGATTAAACCTTAACCCTATTAAAAGTTATTTTTAAATACTTAACCAAATGCAAGTGGATGCAAATTATTTTTTAAATACTGGAAAAAAGAAAACATATCCTCTCACTAAATTTCTTCCAACTGAGTAGGTATATGAGTGAAAAGCCAGCACCTCTACACCACATTATACAAGAGGACCATGAAATGATAAACTGCTTGTTCGTTATGATAAACTCATCTTCACTGTGGTCTACTACTAGTGGTTACCCCTCCAGGCAGGCACTCGCTCATTCACCGCCATCACACAGTGTTAGCATTCAGGTTAAACCTTTCTTCTCTCTCCCCTTAAGCATCATTTCTTTAAAACATAAGAAACCAGCCCTGGCTGTGTGGCTCAGTGGACTGAATGCTAGTCTGCGAACAGTCTGCAAATGGAAAGGGCCGATTCGATTCCCAGCCAGGGCACAAGCCTGGGTCGCAGGCCAGGGCCCCCGCTGGCGGTCTGTGAGAGGCAACAGATCATGCATCTCTCACACACTGATGTTTCTCTCCTTTTCTTTCTCTTCTCCCCCCACCCAAAAGTAAATAAACAAAAAAAATTTTTAATCTGCTTTTTAAAAATAAAAATGAAACATAAGAAACCAATCTGCTTGAAAGTGCTTTCATGAAACACGCTAGTGCAGGCTATACACTCATCGCAGCTCACCGACTCCTCTGTGGAAGATCGCGAGGGTGCCGTCAGCCAGGGCCACTAACACAATTCCTTTCACGTGTCTGCAGACAGGAAAGAGGGCGTCAGAACTCTCCACTCAGGACAGGAGGGACCGCGTGATACTGAACTAGTTCAGGGCTCTCACAGGGCCGGGACGTGACAGATGAGGAGCTTAAGTCAGAACCTAAATGAACACACTCTTTTCTTCACTGAGCAAGCCGTGCCATAGAAACGCCGGCTGAACTAACGAACAGCACGTGTGGGGTCGGGTGCTCACGTGCTGGCACGAACCCCTCCTCTCATCACAGGCTGTCGGCGCAGGGTCCACAGACCAGACACACACACCCTGGGTGGAGCTAACTGTGACTTAAGAAACAAACTGATTTTTGATAGAGAAAAAGGACTCATACATGCCTTAATCATCATATTCACAGAGTATAAAGGATACTCCAAAACGAATATATATTAACAGGTATTAATTGGTTCTTCTCCCCCAGGATGCTAAAGAACTCACAGCATGGTGAGCTATCAACCTGGCAAGTTTTTCCTTTAACTTTCTAGTCAGAGTTTCACTCTTACTCACCTTCTCTAACTCTGTAAAGGCAAAACAAAACAAAACAAAACAAAAAACCTGAACACTTATTCAGTCATGAAGTACATATTAACTTTAATAGTCTTAAAATCTAGTGTATACCAAAATACAATTTTCTAAAGAAAGAATTTCTGAAGTGAGACTTACACAATGCTGAGAACCGAGTCTTTCAGCTTGATAGAATGCAGACACCTCCTCCACTGGGCCGCAGAGGAGTGGACGTACAAACTGCAAGGACAGAATCAAGACTGGTAAGGCACACAGGACAGCAAGTCACTGCTTACGTCTCGTAACGACCACCAGTTCCTTTAGAAGGAAAGAGGAGCAACAAACATTTTAGGATAAGAAAACAATGAGAGTGCAGGTAGGTGTAAGGCAGAGAAATAAGCTGCTTACGCAAACAGAAACATATGAAGAACAAAAAGCCAGAACCAGGATAATGCCGGGTCAGTTAGTTTCAGGTTACCCACACTTCAGAATCCTTGGCTAAAATCCTTCTCAAAAATTATCTTACTTTCTACCGGACTGAATTGTGCCTTTGTGACAACAAGTGGTGTACATCAGGCAGAGGGAAACTGTGGCCTGCAGGATACATCCAGCCCTCCACCGTCTTAGTACAGTTTGCAAGCTAAAAATGATGGTTTTTATGTGGTTGGAAAAAATCAGAGTATTTCCTGACATATGAGATCTGTATAGTCAGAAACCCCTACCTGTGTCCATAAATGAAGTTTTATTGGAGCACAGCCCTACTAACCCGCTACATACTGCCACGCAGTGGCTGCCTCTGCACCACAACAGCATAGCCGGGAAGTTGCTAGAGATGATGCGGCACTTCTTATCGGATCCTTCACGGAAAACACCTGCCCACCCTCACTTTGTAGTATCAGACCCCTATGGAAAAGATACCCTAGTGACCTTGCTTACCTTTTGGAAATGTACAATTTTATAAGACTCCCCACTGCTACAAAGTGAACAAACCATGTAATAATGTTCATTATTACCTCCTAAGCTTTCACACTGATCTGTTCTGGTTTTCCTAGTAACTCTAGGAAAAGTTAATGTTTGGATTTGGGTCTTCCTGCAGCCAAATACATAATCCTTGGTATTTCCTGAACACGCTCTAGCCTGTACATATGCATCAATAATTCTCTATCTCTATGTGATCTTCTATTTCTGGATCACCCAGATTTTAAAATTTTATTAACCTCTTCTTCCAAGACTATTCTATAAAGGGGACACTGCAACAGAGAAACAGGGCTTACCTTCAGAACCAGCGTAAGTCCAGTTTATAAGGTAATTGCAATATAATCTTAAACTTGTGTGTATATAGAATTCTTCGCTTTAATGTAAACTTTTGTTTATATTTATATGCACACCACATTCTACTTATCTTCTGATTTCAAAAGCAAGGTAAAAAGACTAATGATACTCTAATGTGAAAAGAGCTGGCACCTACCAGCCGTTCTGAGCCCCAAGCCACATGGTGGGTAGAAGGCTGCTCATCTTCTGGGCTTCTTCTCTCACCAGGTCTTGTTCGCTCGGCAACACTGATGTCTGGTCTTTATACACGTCCGAGTCATTACTGGGAAAGGCAGGATGATAGGAAAAAGAATCAGAGTATGCTCATTTTTCAGGAACTGGTCACTTCTATATTTTAGTTTACAGTTTAAGAAAAAGATCAAACACGAAAATTCCAGAAAAGCCAAAGTTAAATGCTTACATTAAATATTCAACAATTCAACAATTGTAGCAGAGGAACATTAGCACACTAGGAGGACCAAGCTGTGGCTAAGGGAGTTAAGAACAGTAATGAAATACAGAGGTTAATATATCCAGACTAAATTATGGCTCTCTCTCACAGTCCTTTGGAATTTTATGAGCTTCATCTTAAAGGAGAAAAGATGAAGGGATGGTGTTTGTTTTAAAACCATGCACATACACAAAGGACGGTAAAATGTAAAAGATTTACTAAAATAAATTAATAAGCTGAAGTATGCTTGAATTCACCCCCAAGCCTTTTCTTTTAGATACATATAATAAAGAAATATAACTGGGTTATCAAATCCAACACAGACAAGTAATTCTAAAGAGATGACTTTACTCTTATATTAACAATTAAACATTAAGATTCTTTGTTGTTTTATACAGTAAGAGGAAAAGTAATACATTTTAAAAAGAATCCAGTTTCACCCTGACTGGTGTGGCTCATCTGGTCAGGCATCATCCTGCAAAGCAAAAGGCTGCCGCTTTGACTTGGGGTCAGGGCGCATGCCAGAGTTGCGGGTTCGCTCCCTGGTCAGGATGGGTGCAGGAGGCAACTGATAGATGTTTCTCTCCCTCTCTTCCTCCCTCCCTTCCCCTTTCTAAAAATAAATACATAAAATCTTTAAAAAATATCCAATTTAGACATACCCTTATCAGCTTTTTTATTAAGACCTAGAGTAGGCAAAAAAGAAAATTAAAGAATTCGCCCTGGCTGGTATAGCTCAGTGGATTGAGCGCGGGCTGCGAAATAGGCATCGCAGGTTCGATTCCCAGTCAGGGCACATGCCTAGGTTGCAGGCCATGTCCCCCAGCAACCGCACATTGATGTTTCTGTTTCTCTCTCTCTCTCTCCCCCTCTCCCTTCCCTCTCTAAAAATAAATAAATAAAATCTCTCTCTTAAAAAAAAAAAAAGAAAATTAAAGAATTCAATAAATGGGCCTACATCAGACAACCTTTTAAAGCAAGAGCCTGAAACAAACTTTTCTAATAAAATGTTTGCTAGAAAACGAAATTCTAAAAGGTCATTCAAGCCCATGCGGGAAATTTCCATGGCCAATTTCACTGATAGCTAGAGCGGGAATGAGAGTAGGGGTGGAGATTAAAATATCAAGGGTTACTCACAGAATGGAAGGCAGTGAGTACAACAATGGTAAAAGTCACACTAGAAGAGAAAATGACCAGAAATACTAGAGGAGAAGATGTTAACAAAACACCCAGAGAGGATGAAGAAGGAGGGTGCAGGAAGACACAGCAGGGGTAAGTAATAACACCTGTGTCTGCCACAACAATGCCAATCAGTGGGCATATTTTCACTGTTTGAGGTTATTTTGGTTCCTTTTGTGTGCACCCTTATCTGGTTCCCGAAGGTGCGGCCCACTTGCATACCTTGACTGATACACTGGTGAGAGGTCTTCTGGGATCTGAACTCCCAAAGGATCTGTGAAGACGTGCTCTGTGTACACGCCGCTTTGGGAGGTGTCCACGCTGTCTTCAGCCGACCCCGCATTGCCTTCTGTGGCTTCCGTTGCTTCTTCTGCTGTTGGAACATTTTCAATCTCACTGCTTTCCGCTTCCTTTTCTAAAAATTAAATAAATATAACATGCTTACCATTCTGAGTTCGAACTTTTCTCCCCATAATTTCCTCACACAAATCCTCACTACAGAATTCCGCTACACCTGCCCCCTCCCTCCTCTGCAGTATGTCATGAAATTGAGAGTTCATGACTTCATTTAACGGTCATTATAGCATCTTCCTTAGGTCAATTCTTTCTTGTTGCTTTCAGACCTAAGTTAAGTCCATAATGAGGCATCTGGAGTAGGCTCAGACTCTAGAAAGGTGGGATGTAGGGAGGACAGCTGTACCTGGTGGTTTTTCTGTCACTGGAGAAGCACCGTTGGTACTAGGGGAAGTGGCAGCTGCTGTCACACCTTCCGTGGAACAACCAACCACTGTGATGCCTCCCAACAGGCTGTCTGTCTCTGCGGAGCTATTGCTTGTCATGCTTCCACAGAGAGATGCTTTGTCTACCTGCCCAGATTCTGAAAGCTCTTCTCCTGCGGGGTAGTCTGTTTCTCGTGCTCCTAAAACAAAAATTAAATGAATAAATAAACCTTCTTTTAATGCTAAGTATAAGAGCATTTTCTCCATAAAAGCAACTGTACAGGTTTGAAATTAAGACTCTCATTTCAAGTGACAACCTTTTGATTTGCGGGACAACACCCAAGGTCTTCCTCAACTAGAACCTAAACTGCGTGAGAGAGAACACACCGCATGCAGGAGTGCGTAACTGTGCCTCCAGGACCCAGATGGGGCCCTGCGGAGGAGGAGCTGACGGTGGGGAGAGGGGCGCGGCTCGCCCTCACCTGGCACACTTGCGACACACAGGACATGCGAGTTGCAGACCGTGAAACTGTCCAGGATGTTGCCTGGTTGGACAGCGTCAATGATGATAACTTTTGTAGCTGAGTGAGTGCTCGTGCAGATCCAGACTAGACTAGATAATTCTTCTTGATTTTTTAACTCCTTCTGCTGCTCCTGCATAGGCAGAGCAAAGAAAACAAATGTTTACAATGAACTGTGTGCCGATTGTCACGAAGCTGTGCTATTGCAGTCAAGGGCAACACCAAGTTTATTTCCAGATTATGTGGAAGGCCAAAAGCGCAACATTAATCAGCAGTCTAAAAACTAGCGCTGAAAGCATGCCAGTGACAAAAATGCTTTGTATCTTGACTGTAGCATATATTAGTCAACACTCTTTTAACTGTACACATTTCAAGTATAAAATTTATTTTATGTAAAATATACTCAATAAAACTGATTTTGAGAAGAGAGAAAGGGCGAGGAGTAAGCAAGGGTATAGTACTCCCAATCAGAAGTTGGCCCCAGAAGTCAGCTTTGAGCCGAAGAGGCAGACCGACAGCCT